>CAUOFW020005280.1:1597319-1669758 GCA_963454935.2 Ilex paraguariensis
TATATATATATATATATATATATATATATATATATATATATATATATACCCATGCAGTTATATTTAAATTGTCTTACTTGTGTTAAATCTCTTCCATTTTAATTTAGTAAATTATTGTTTAAGTTTGATCTACCCTTGTCACCCAGCCTTTGTCTCCCGAGAGAGAATAGTCGACCATTCCCATTTTGTAAGTCCTTGTGTAAGCAGTTTGAGGGAAATACAGACAAGTTCTGAGGAAATCAGTATGTTAGGGGGTATGTACAATGGAGTCACAATTAAACAAAAATTTATAAAATTAAAAAATTAGATTTAACCATGAGTAGATTATTTAGATATAATTCTATGGCTAGCTCATCTAGATCTTCATTAGGTACTATACCTAATATAGTAAATGAAGAAGAACATGAGTTTGGAGAAATAAGAGTAGATTGGACCGGTTGGAATATCTCAAAGGTATCCCATCGAGACATCTACAAAACTAGTTAGCTCCTTAAAGCCTTTAATGAAGAATTGCAGGTAACAACTATTGAACAAATTTATCCTCTCTTTAAGGATGAACAAAGTTGCCAGCTGTTGAGTTCCAAAACCCTTAAGAAACATAGGAAAAAAGGATTTAACTTTATTCACCTTGGTTTAATACAAGTAGCTATTAAACCATAATTCAACAAGGAAAAAATTCAGCAACCTTGTTAACATAAAAGAGATGCTAGGTTCCTCGAATATGAATCCAGTATTATTGGTATCATGGAAACAAGTTTTCATAAAAGACCAGTTTATTTCAATTGTTTCTTTGACTTTACCTTAAGTTTAGGATGCAAAAATACTCCCTTAGCTTTAACCTTAGGAATAAAGCTAACAGGAAGCATCACTAAATTGGTGAAAGAAACTGAATCCATAGTACTTCTCTACAGAATTTATTATAAATGGATTACCACAAACCTGAATGTGCATGCATTACAGAAAAGTCTTTTAAGAAGCACTACTCTGATTCAAGCCAGTACTAGTCAGTCACATATCCAAGCCCCTAAGCAAATCCTCTGGAAGGATGTAACGCTCCCAGTATCTTGGATAGTAAAAAATGAAAACCATGATAAAGACAGTAAAAATACAACCACTGACTTAGAGAACATCCACCAATTAGAAGATAGCTCAGTAAGAATCTCCTTTGATTCTACAAGATCCATTAGATCAAGTANCCTTTGTCTCCCGAGAGAGAATAGTCGACCATTCCCATTTTGTAAGTCCTTGTGTAAGCAGTTTGAGGGAAATACAGACAAGTTCTGAGGAAATCAGTATGTTAGGGGGTATGTACAATGGAGTCACANCACCCCTTCTCCTACTGCTAGTGACCTTCAAAGTAATAACCACCAGTTATTCATGATAAAAAAGGAAACTAGTACCTTATTCATGCCTGATATGAATAATCTCAAAAAAGATTTTCAATCAGTAGAAAATGAATCTAAAAGACAAAAGTACTTTTAAAGATTCAACAATAATCAACAAATCGAAATAAGAAGACAGTGGGTTAAGCTAATGTATAAGCTAGAAACTGAAATCTTATTTTTTGATTATCTGGATAACTTCCACAAAGAAGTTAATGTTATTACCCAATACAAATGAAAAACAGAAAAATCCATTGTATCGTCTAGTCACCCTCCAGCAGAAACCATTGTCATTAACCATGGTAAAACTGTTGTTGCCTCTCCTTTCAAACTCTCCACAGATGAGTCTGAAAAGAAAATTGTTGAACAAAACAATTTACTAACCAAAGCCTAATCACTATAGGTAAACAGTTAGATAAAATTGAAAACAAAATTGATGAGATCAAACCAGGTAATAAATTAGAAAAACCTCTAATTCATCTACCTGAAGATCATAGTAAACTAGGCATAAAAGACAGTCAAAACATTGAGAAAATTGAAAAACTTATTTCTAAAATGAAGTAGAAAGAATTAGCTTCTCAAAAGAAAGAAAACACTTCTCAAGTAACTGTCATTAACCAAACTTCTAGTAATTCAGAAGAAGTGGACTCAGTAAGTTAATCTGATTCTGAAATAAGTAAATTTGGAGAACAGTTTGGTGATACACAGATTAACAAATTGACTTTTTCAAATGTTAATCCAACCAGTATCAGTAAAAATTGGTACACCAGACCAACACCTCCTGATCTTCAATTTGAAGAAAAAAATATTAGTAATCAGTTTTCTGTTCAAGCTAACAAACTCTATGAATGGAACATAGATGGTTTAAGTGAACAAGAAATTTTGAATAAGATCCATCACATGTCTATGGTTATCAACAGTTACGTAACAAATCTTGACCAAGATGAACCTGAGATAGTTGACATTATCACTTCAGGATTTACAGGTATGTTACGTAGTTGGTGGGACAATTATCTCACACAAGAAATCAGAGATGAAATCAAGTATGCTATTGTCAAAGATGATGATGGTATGCCAGTGTTTGATCAAACAATTGGTAAAGGTAAATCTGATGGCATCAATACTCTCATTTATACCATTATTAATCATTTTGTTGGTACACCCAATAATATTGAAGCTAGAATCCATGATCAGCTTAGTAATCTAAGGTGCCCAACACTCAGTGACTTTAGATGGTACAAAGATGTATTCATCTCTAGAGTCATGCTTCGCCCAGATTGCAATAAATCTTTCTGGAAAGAAAAATTTGTTAATGACCTCCCAAATCTCTTTGCACATAAGATTAGGAATGCACTTAGTAAAGACACAGGGATAATTGAATATGATTCCTTAACCTATGGCAATCTTGTTAGTACCATCCAAAAGGAAGGCCTTAAGATGTGTATTGACATGAAGCTCAGTAAGCAACTTGCCAATGACAAGAAAAAAGTCAAATATG
The DNA here is from genome assembly GCA_963454935.2 of Ilex paraguariensis. NCBI lineage: Eukaryota > Viridiplantae > Streptophyta > Magnoliopsida > Aquifoliales > Aquifoliaceae > Ilex > Ilex paraguariensis. The sequence goes on from CAUOFW020005280.1 coordinate 1,600,200, forward strand.
AAATGAAAAATTTCTGTTAATAATATGGTCTCTCTTCAGTAGCACCATCTGTTGCCAGGAAGCACAAAACCCATAAATCATATAGTAAAAGCAAAAGTCATTATTCTAGAAATAAAAAGACTTTTAGCAAACCCAATTTTTATGAAAATTCTAGAAAACCATATAAGCATAAAACTTATAAGAAAATATCTGGAAAACATAACAGTACATCTAAGTCCAGAAAAGATAAAGATGTTAAATGCTTTAACTGTGGAAAGACAGGTCATATCAGTCCTAATTGCCCAGTTAAAAAACAAGTTAAGCGATTGAATTTAGCCCCCACAAGAAGAAGAAGAAATTCTTAAAATTTTTAGGCTAAGCAATCAGGATACAGAAGGTTCAAACTCCCATAGTAGTTCTGAAACTGGATCTGAGTATCTCTCAGCATCTGACAATTCTAGTAAACCTAACATTAAGATAGGTTGTAAGGATAGTTGTCTCTGTAAGACAATTAATGTAATAACCAAAGAGAATGCAGAAGAAAACATTCTCACTGAGTTAATCAGTAAGATAGAAGACCCTGAGTTAAAAATTAAATATATGAAAAAACTCAAAGATCTTCTAGTAAAAAATGATGGTAAGAATGCTTCCAGTAGTAAGCAACTTATTAGCTTCAATACAGCTATGGAAAGATTTAGTAAAGAGAAAAAGAAAGAACTCACTTTACAAGACCTCCAAGCTGAAGTTAATAAAATCAAATTGAAAATTAAAGAACTAAAAACTCAAGACAAACAATTTGCAGAAGTTTTAAGTTTTTTACACACAGATAGCTTTGGCGCTGCAAAGGATTTTAATCCTGAAAAACAGCCACTAGTTAATGATCAATCTGAGACAGAATTTTAGGATGGAACACAATTACAGCGGATACCTGTAACCTCCACCTCTTTAGTGAAAAATTCAGGTGTAACGAAGCTGTCATCTCATGATGAGTGTTCACAAATTAATAATAGTTATAGAATTAATCTGATTAACAAGATTAGTTTTCAAAAATGGTATTCTCAAGTACAAATCATCATTAATGATTTTAAACTTGAAACTGTTGCCCTTATTGATACAGGTGCAGATGTTAACTGTATTCAAGAAGGAATAATACCGACTAAGTATTATCAAAAAACACTTGAGAAACTTAGTTCGGCAAATGGAAGTAAAATGAAAGTTAAATACAAATTGTCAAATGTTCATATTTGTCAAGACAATGTATGTTTCAAAACATCTTTTGTCCTAGTACAAAATATGACCAGTGAAGTCATCCTTGGTTTACCATTTGTATACTTGTTGTACCCATTTACAACAGATACTAAGGGTGTCACCACTAAATCATTTGGTCAATCAGTAACTTTCAATTTTATTAGTAAACCAGAAACTAAGACATTAAGGCAACTAAGAGATTACTCAGTCTCTCAGCATCTTAATGCAATTAACCAAAAAACTCAACAGGTAAAATTTCTCAAATATGAAATTAACCATAAAAGAGTTCAAGAACAATTAACAAATCCAATCTTAATTGAAAAGATTGAACAATTTAGGTTAAAATTGGAAGCAGAAGTATATTCTAACCTTCCTACAGCTTTTTGGCATAGGAAAAAACATATGGTAAAACTTCTATACATAAAAGGATTTAGTGAGACAGATATTCCTACTAAATCCAGACACATCCAAATAAACCACGAAGTAATGGAAATCTGCAAAAAAGAAATTGCCCAATTACTTCATAATGGTATCATTCGAAAATCCAAATCTCCTTGGTCATGTTCTGCTTTCTATGTCATCAAAAATACAGAATTAGAAAGAGACGTACCAAGACTAGTAATCAATTACAAACCGTTAAATGCTGTTTTGGAATGGATCAGGTACCCAATTCCAAATAAACAGGATTTAATCAAAAGACTTAGTAATTCAGTAATCTTTTCTAAATTTGATTTGAAAAGTGGTTACTGGCAAATCCTTATATCTCTAGAAAATAGATATAAGACTGCATTTACAACTCTTTTTGGTCATTATGAATGGAATGTAATGCCCTTTGGATTAAAAAATGTACCTAGTGAATTCCAAAATATCATGAATAAAATTTTTAATGGTATTAGTCATTTTTCTATTGTCTATATAGATGATATAATCATCTTCTCCAGGTCAATAGAAGAACATTGAAAACATCTCCATGCTTTCCTTGAGATAGTTAGGCACAATGGTCTAGTCATCTCAGCTAGTAAAATTAAGTTGTTCCAAACCTCAGTAAGGTTCCTTGGTTACAACATCCAGTACTCAACCATTATTCCCATCAGTCGTTCTATCCAATTTGCAGATAAGTTCCCTAATGAGATTCTAGATAAAACCCAGTTACAAAGGTTCTTAGGTTCCCTAAATTATGTTTCTAACTTTTATCAGGATCTTAGGAAAACCGTTAAACCTCTGTATGACAGACTCAAAGGAAATCCTCCTCCTTGGACCTCTGTTCATACATCCATTGTTCAACAATTCAAGCAGTTCATCAAAACTTTGCCTTTGCTTGGTATTCCTTCGGTTGATTCTTTTAAAATCATCCAAACTGATGCCTCCGACATTGGCTACGGTGGTATCCTCCTTCAAAAGCTCACTCTAAACTCCCCAGAGCAAATTGTTCAATTCCACTCTGGTATCTGGAATAATGCACAAAGGAACTATAGTACTATTAAAAAAGAGATTTTATCTATTGTCTTGTGTATCTCTAAATTCCAGGATGATATATTTAATCAAAAATTCTTAGTAAGAGTTGATTGCAAATCTGCAAAATATGTTTTGAAAAATGATGTACAAAACATTGCTAGTAAGCAGATTTTTGCTAGATGACAGTCTATTTTAAGTATTTTCGATTTTGACATCGAATATATTAAAGGCAGTAATAACTGCATACCTGATTTCCTAACCCGTGAATTTTTGCAGGAACATCATGGCGGACAGGAAAATTAGTAAGGCTAGTACCTCTTCCAAAGCCGGGAGAGATACTGCAAAATTCAAAACCCAATTAACCTTGCCAAGCCTAGTAGTCTTGTCAAGCCCAATCCAAATTGTCAATCGTTACCAACTTCTTGGTAAACCTAACCCAGTAAGACCAGTGGCCCAGTCTACCTTAGTAGCCCCATCCACTTTTCTTCAAATGGCCCAAAAAGAACCAATTAATTTTTCAAGCCCACAATTAGTTGCCCCAAGTCAACTAGTTGTTCCATACCCAACTTCTAAACCTAAGTCAGCTTTCGTAGCCCACACAGGTCTAAAAGCTGAATACACTAAGAAAGGTGAACCCATTACAGTGTTTGTCATTGAACTCATTCATGCTCACCTAAGCAACCCAAAGAATATAGTAAATATTTATCTGGAACCAGGATGAAACTTTATCCCATCTGACCCAGAGAAAACATTTAGTTTTTATCAGGATATATTATTTTTTACCCAGTCTATTCATATCAAACCCATATTTGATAGGAATGATCCAAGTAAAGTAATATATCATTCATTATATATTCTAAAATTCATCTCTCTCAAAGAATGAGGATCTTATCCTTTTTTGCTCAAAGATCTTGAAAGACATGAAAAGAAGTTTAATTATTATGATTACATAGAATCATGGAATAAACTTCTCCTCTATCAAGATGAGTCATTAACTCATTCCTGGTTCATTCAATTCGATAAGAATTTCAAAAGCCAGATTCCTGGCTGGTTTGCACAGTGGTGGCTTCTTCATGGCCCTATAACTGAAATTCTCCCCCTGGACCTACAAGATCAAGTCACATACTTTGCCTCTATTTATAAACCTAGTTATTATGACGGAACTCATTTTTCGAGTCTGTTAATTTTCTTCAGTAAATATAAAATTCCCTGGATTTACAAATGGTCTTGGGAAATTTGTTCTAACTTTGTTTGTAGGCAATCCAATGTAAAATGGTGGCCAANGAACCCATTACAGTGTTTGTCATTGAACTCATTCATGCTCACCTAAGCAACCCAAAGAATATAGTAAATATTTATCTGGAACCAGGATGAAACTTTATCCCATCTGACCCAGAGAAAACATTTAGTTTTTATCAGGATATATTATTTTTTACCCAGTCTATTCATATCAAACCCATATTTGATAGGAATGATCCAAGTAAAGTAATATATCATTCATTATATATTCTAAAATTCATCTCTCTCAAAGAATGAGGATCTTATCCTTTTTTGCTCAAAGATCTTGAAAGACATGAAAAGAAGTTTAATTATTATGATTACATAGAATCATGGAATAAACTTCTCCTCTATCAAGATGAGTCATTAACTCATTCCTGGTTCATTCAATTCGATAAGAATTTCAAAAGCCAGATTCCTGGCTGGTTTGCACAGTGGTGGCTTCTTCATGGCCCTATAACTGAAATTCTCCCCCTGGACCTACAAGATCAAGTCACATACTTTGCCTCTATTTATAAACCTAGTTATTATGACGGAACTCATTTTTCGAGTCTGTTAATTTTCTTCAGTAAATATAAAATTCCCTGGATTTACAAATGGTCTTGGGAAATTTGTTCTAACTTTGTTTGTAGGCAATCCAATGTAAAATGGTGGCCAAGGTTTCAGCATGATCGCATTATTGCCCAAGTTAAACAGGAGTTTCCAGTAAAGATCCCAGCACCAGTCACAGTATCAACTGTTGCTGTTATCCTTCCATCTTCAACTCCACCACCGACAAAGGCTATGCCAGCCCTTAGGATTTCTACTCCAGAACAGAAACAGTCCTCTTCTAAGGATTCTACTAAAGTCACAGGCTCCTCCAAGCAGCCTAAACCGAAGTCTTCTGAGCTCCTTGTCATGGCTAAGAAGCTTCTCCAACAAGCAGCCAGTAGTGGTTCGTCTTCACCAGCATCTTCCATAGGCTCAGTCAATTCATATGCCCATATGGATCCAGACGACCAAGACCCATATGCTGATTGTGATGACCTCACCCCTGACCTGGCCTCCTCATGATTCTTTTCCTTATGCGTGATAGCTTCAATCACTACTTTCTTCATCCCACAAGAAAGAAAAGTTATCTATTACGTATAATGTCAAGATATCAACTATTCTTTCGGTCCTTTCCACTAAGTAAAGCACCGACTGATCCCATCCTAATCTGCTTTTCCACCGAAAGTAGATTTTTTTTGTCCGGAGCAGGTACCCACTTAGCACTCTGCACCACACGAGAAGACATCAGGACCCACCTAGTGTCCTTTAGTCAAAATCACCAAGAGTTAAAGTAATTCACCCTAGCTTTTTCACCGAAAGTTGATGTGAATTGTCTTTACCCTTAGTAAAAGCAAAGGAAGAAATCATTGCAAGAGATTCCTTTAGTAATTTCTACGCCTATAAAATGGTTACTTCACTTCAGTTGAAGGCAGAGGTTTTTTGAAACCCACACTACACACCAGAGACACAATTTTCTCCTACCCTCACAAGTAAACCTGTATTCTGAGATCTCTCATAATGATGCAACTGAAGAGACTCTCACCTATTCTCTTTCACTACTAGCCCATTTAGTGCTAGTACTGTAAGTATTTATTTTCTGTAATTTGTATTTACATCTTGTTCAATTAAACAAGAATTTTTATAAAAACAAAATATTATTTTGTCATTTATATTTACATCTTGTGATTCTCTTTAAACTCACACGAATTCCGCATCTTGTTATATTTTGGTATCAATATATATATATGTGTGTGTGTGTGTGAATCTGTCGCATATATATACTCTACGATCAACAAATCAAAGAAGATAACAAGATAGCTCTAATCCTAACTCTTTACTTGGATTAGTCCTCCCAAATGTTTTATCACCTCAACAATGATGGAGGACTCTCTCTCTCTCTCTTTACCTTTCAAGACCAAAAGCTGTCAGATTACTTTCTCCTTCACTTTCCCTTGTTTTGGCTATATATGCTATGAATATGGGACAACTTCTACCAAATTAATTGACAAGTCATAGGCTATGATAATGTCCTATAGACATACGGTGAAGAGTCGTGGGCGACAATGACAGGGTAATTATGTTTCTTGCCTTTCTGACCAATGTCAGCTAAATAGTCATGGCAGACTGCTATGGCCGATAAATTTATTCTTTTTTTTTTTTGGTTTTTTTTTTGTAATTTATTCAATCTCGTTTAATTAATTTAACTTAAATTAATTTGATATCGATATTAAACATAATCAATAGTATACCGGTCAGACTTGTTTTCATGAGAGGAATTCAATAGTGAAGTTCATTTCTTCGTCCGAATTTTCTATTAAAAGTCAAAAAATTTTATAACTCAATTGATATAACTATGAATAATAAGTTTTCATAGAGTACATCTATTCCTCTTCATACTCCACAATGGTGGGAGGCACTGAGTACGGCCTTTGAATTGAGAAGATGAAGTCATACATTACTGTCTTTACCAAGTCATTTTCCTTGTAGGATGGAAAACCTAGACTTGAAAAGCTCAAGAAGCCAGATTAAAATTCTGGGGACCTTGGTTTCAATTTCGGGAGCATTGATTGTAACACTGTACAAGGGGCCTCCGATTGCCTCCTTGTCGACTCCATCCTTATCACTCTCCTCTAAAGTCTCTCTTCCATCACAACAACCATTTTCTTCCAACATGTTGACAACTGCAAATAATTGGGTTCTTGGCAATTGCTTCATTATCTGTTGCAACATGGAACATTTCTCAGGTACGAAACAAAGGTGTAAACGCCTGTTCTTCTTGTTGTTGGTGAGACATGAACTGATCAAATCTCATACTGAATTTGAAGGCAGAAATTCTTGAAGGGTACCCGTCGCAGATGACTATAGTTGCATTCTATTGTTTGTTTGGGACTATACAATGCACAGTAGTGTCTCTGATTGCAGAGAGAGACAACATGAATGCTTGGAAACTAAGGCCTGATATTGAGGTCATTTCAGTCATCTACTCTGTAAGTATATTACAAATTCAGGGTGCTTTTTGAATCAATGGGATCTATTGATAGTTTGATCATTCAAAAGAGAGTTATAGAGGAACTGAACTTGAGATATTTTCTTTGTAGCTAGGATAATCTGTTAAACAACTCATAAAAGTTTAACCTGTTAGAGAGGATATAACTTAAGAATTTATACTTCAACATGATCTATCAAGAATTCTAACCGTTTTACCAATTTGTATAGGCTGTTTTTGGAAGTGTGGTAACATATTCTGTCCAAACTTGGTGCATAAACAAGAAAGGCCCTGTTTTTGTGGCCATGTTTAAGCCCCTCGGCATAGCTATTGCTGCCTTAATGGGTATCATCTTCCTTGGCGATGCACTCCATGTCGGAAGGTAAGATAACTCTTTCTAAGTAGATGAGCACGTTTTTTTTCAAGCAATTGTTCGTCAGGGTTCAAATACCTTGTTTCGGAGCTTGCTTGGATGAATTTAATGAATAAACACAGTACAAGAAACTAATAAAAGATGATTTTTTATTAATTTAATCAAAATAACTTTAGTTACAGAAAATACTGAATAAATAACCTTGATAATTGCTTCCCAAAACTAATCTAAAACTATTATGAAACATGCCTAGGTTATGAGTCTTGTGAAGATTTGAATGCATCTTTTATCTTCTCTATTACATACCCTTAATAGCCACTGTTTTCAACAGTTTTTGACTGGTAACTCTTAGTTAGTTATTTTTCTTTTTAATGTGACTTGGACTGATCATCTTCCTTCTTTCTTCAAATTCTGCCGCATGACATCTTCTCAATACATTCAGATTGTCATATGTCAATACATTAAATATTTCTAGGATTTTATATTCTAAATCCAAATAATTACTGACTTGTGAAGGCATGTTTTATGTTTCATCATGAAAGTGGAAATCTTTCCATTACTGAAACTCACTATATATCCTCTTGGCCGAGTCTTGTACTTTTGTCCATGGAGAAAATTATGTCAAGACTGGCTCCAGAACATGACCATATCGAATTGTCCCAAGTTGTGTGTATTTAGGAGACAAAACTGTGGGATAACCTCGAATGCTACATACAACAAGTTTCGTTTAATGATCCACGTCTTCTGGTTCCAGCCCAGTTGAATAGTTATTGCCTTATCGAATGGCTGGTTTACTTGATCAAACTATTGATAACATGTAAACAATGTCCAGAAGCATTTGCAAGAGTGTAGTGATATTCGAACATTTTTTTTTCTTTTTTGCGGTGTAGTTGGAGCCACTGTAATTGTGATAGGGTTTTATGGAGTAATATGGGCACACTCTAAAGAAGGGAAGGTTGAAGCTCAGGGAGCAGATAGGCTGTCTTCTTCCCCACACAAGACAGCTCTCTTGCAAGACCATAGGGCTGCTTAAAACCAGTCTCATTGCATACAGTAAATGATTATGTTTACTGAACGTGTAACAAACGTTTTTGTACCTTGTTATCGCCTTTTAATTCTAATCAGTTGCGGATTGTCTCTCTTTTGTCTTAATTGGGCTCTCTTTTGTCTTAATTGAGTAAGACTACAATACCAAAAAGTTACTTTTCGATATCGTATCATCAGGTTAGAAAAGCAAGACCAAAGGATACAACAACGATCACGCCATACCAAGATAAGTTTCAGTACCAAAATTCAGTGGCCACCCGGGTTTTATGTATTTGTGAAAGGAAAAAAAATGAGCTAAAAGAACCTGAAGAAGAGATTAAATAGATAAATTAACAGCAATGCACATACAAAGGGGGTTCCAGTTGAAGCGGTTCAGAAATCCAACCTCCATTACGAGGAGAATTGAACAAGGGATGGTGCTTGGTCCGATGATATGTGTATGTCATGTACTGAACCAGTATGGCACCTTTCTCGATTGCCTGGGCATTCGCAGAGTGCAAGCTTTCTGACGGTTAAATATCTACAAAGGAAAAACTGCTCTGCACTTCTCTAGAAAAGATTCCTAGGACTGAAAGAGCTTGAAAACCACAGGGCAGATTTGTTTATGATGCAATTAGTGAAGAGATGGAGGCCGGAGACTATGAACACATCTAATCACTCACTTACCACCCATCCTTCGAGAGCACACCAGTTAGATGACAACTTCCAAGAATTAGCCACACCAATCTTCAAAGAACTGCAAAAATAACGAAAAAGGAAAAAGCTACCCTGGTTACAGAGCAGCACAAAGGAAACCAAAAACGTCTTAAAGCATATTAGAAAACACTTTGAGGGTAGTCAAATTTATTCCTGCCATGCAGAGAGGGAAAAAAATGATATAGAGATACTGAACATTCCATTACTTCAGCTTAAGAGTCATACTTTGACATGGGAGCAACAAAAAGAGAGACCCGCAAGCGTGTGTCTTGCATCATTTTCAGAAAGCTCATTCATTTTAAAAAGTGAACTCGTTTTGCAGTGTGATTCAAAAACTGCTTCTAAANTGCGGTGTAGTTGGAGCCACTGTAATTGTGATAGGGTTTTATGGAGTAATATGGGCACACTCTAAAGAAGGGAAGGTTGAAGCTCAGGGAGCAGATAGGCTGTCTTCTTCCCCACACAAGACAGCTCTCTTGCAAGACCATAGGGCTGCTTAAAACCAGTCTCATTGCATACAGTAAATGATTATGTTTACTGAACGTGTAACAAACGTTTTTGTACCTTGTTATCGCCTTTTAATTCTAATCAGTTGCGGATTGTCTCTCTTTTGTCTTAATTGGGCTCTCTTTTGTCTTAATTGAGTAAGACTACAATACCAAAAAGTTACTTTTCGATATCGTATCATCAGGTTAGAAAAGCAAGACCAAAGGATACAACAACGATCACGCCATACCAAGATAAGTTTCAGTACCAAAATTCAGTGGCCACCCGGGTTTTATGTATTTGTGAAAGGAAAAAAAATGAGCTAAAAGAACCTGAAGAAGAGATTAAATAGATAAATTAACAGCAATGCACATACAAAGGGGGTTCCAGTTGAAGCGGTTCAGAAATCCAACCTCCATTACGAGGAGAATTGAACAAGGGATGGTGCTTGGTCCGATGATATGTGTATGTCATGTACTGAACCAGTATGGCACCTTTCTCGATTGCCTGGGCATTCGCAGAGTGCAAGCTTTCTGACGGTTAAATATCTACAAAGGAAAAACTGCTCTGCACTTCTCTAGAAAAGATTCCTAGGACTGAAAGAGCTTGAAAACCACAGGGCAGATTTGTTTATGATGCAATTAGTGAAGAGATGGAGGCCGGAGACTATGAACACATCTAATCACTCACTTACCACCCATCCTTCGAGAGCACACCAGTTAGATGACAACTTCCAAGAATTAGCCACACCAATCTTCAAAGAACTGCAAAAATAACGAAAAAGGAAAAAGCTACCCTGGTTACAGAGCAGCACAAAGGAAACCAAAAACGTCTTAAAGCATATTAGAAAACACTTTGAGGGTAGTCAAATTTATTCCTGCCATGCAGAGAGGGAAAAAAATGATATAGAGATACTGAACATTCCATTACTTCAGCTTAAGAGTCATACTTTGACATGGGAGCAACAAAAAGAGAGACCCGCAAGCGTGTGTCTTGCATCATTTTCAGAAAGCTCATTCATTTTAAAAAGTGAACTCGTTTTGCAGTGTGATTCAAAAACTGCTTCTAAATGTATGGAAAAAACTTCCAATTCAAAAAATTAAAAAAAAAAAAAAAAAAAAAAACTTGCCACTTCCTCATTTACAATGGCCAATACAATAAAATACGAAACTGATAAAGAGCAAGCACTCTCAACATTTACCTGTTATTCTATTTTTAGGAGAAAATTATTGTTTTCAACTAGCATTTTTTAACCATAATCACAACATATTAGATGTGAATTGGAATAAAATAGGACTATTGCTTTCCCCTTCTAGTACAATCCCTCCGTCACAAACTAAGCGAAGGGTAGGTTTAGCATACTAAAGCAAACAGACCATCTACGCACACAATCCAAGGTGTTACCATATACTAGAAGTCTAGAATCACTATATACTTCTACCATAACAATCATAGGCTTTCTCTGAAGCATGGACATGGGAACGGAGCAGATGCAGACATTTTGACATGAAAATCCTCGAAAAGAAGGGCATAGCATGCAAACAACAAGGATGCCACAGTGAATCGATAAGGGAAGCCCAGTGATCAATGCTGCCACCACTTCATGTTTTTTTGCTTTTAAATTCAATCAAACATCCCAATAGTTTTTGCAAAGACCTTAGAGTTGATTGCTCGTAACAATTATATAGTCTATCCAAGTCATATTTCAAGCTAATTGGATCATATGTAGGCAATCATCCAAGAAGTGTGAAATGCGTCCAAGATTAGGACTTTATTTTTGAATAAATAAATTTCATAAATGTCCCTTAAACTTTGACCGTTGTTCTAAGATGCCGCATGAACTTTCATTTGTCCCAATTTACCCCTTGAACTATGTAATTGGTTACAATTAACACCTTCTATTAATTTTAGACATTAAACGCCCCAAATTCAATTAACTGAAGGTGCATCTCACATGATTGAATCAGTCATTTAATGTCTAAAATTAACGGAAGGTGTCAATTGTAACCAATTAAGTAGTTCAAGGGATAAATTGGGACAAACAAAAGTTCAGAGGGCATTTTAAACCATAGGTCATAGTTCAAGGGACATTTATGAAAGTTTCCCCTTCTGAATTATAGGCATAGCAAGCAGAAATAGGACATGTGTCCAAGAAATATCAGTGCCTGTGTCTGGCACCAATGCAGCTCTCTTAGAAGTTTCCAGAGTCCATGCTTCTTTGCAGAAGGCAACTCAACAATAGGACATAAGATTGGACAACAATGCAAGTACGACTTACCAAGCTTAACAGGTTGCCAGTTTTCAGTATTGTAGATCCCTACTGCCTTGAGGATTGCTTGTACCGAAAGTTCTCATTTTCCCACCCTCCATCAGGCTCCTTCCTCTTCAAAACACCACCAGCCACCTGGTATATCCTTGCCTGCTCCTCTGCAAATGCCTGTGAACTGGTAACAGAAAGTTGCCTTGATGCCAGAGGCAAAGTCTCATCCTTCCCTTCTATGTCCAGAACACCAGGGCCAGCATTGAGATCTAAACTCTGCCTACCCCATTTTCTATTGTTCTCCACACCACCACTACAGCTACCATCTGAAAGGCTAACCACATAAGGCCTTGTTGGACAGTTGGAATAAACTACACCAGCAGGTCCAAGAAACTGTGAATGAACGGGAGGAAAACCAAGCCTTAGAGATGATGAATCCATGCAAGTAGTTGATCCACCTGAAAAAGTGGTTGAGTTCAGAGGAAAACTTGTCCCAAAAGGGAAGACAGGGTACTGGAAGGGCACAGAGGGAAAGGGCACTGCAGGAGATGATGACAACACTGATCCCCGGTAGACATCAGGAGTAAAAAGGGTACCACCAGTAGAACACAATAATCTCTGTGGCGCACCAGGTGCAACGGTTGGAAAAGGATGCTCCCCTCTATCAGGCAGGACAGATGGAATTGTGACACCAGGATAGTTCCCAGATGAAAACCATGAGAAGTTCCCTAGATCTGGATTGTTCATTCTAAGGCTGGCAACAGGAGGCTGAAATTGCATGCTGCCCCTACCATGCTGATTAAATGATGATTGGTCAGCGCCCATATCATCCAGTACAGGCCCACTGTTTAAATCAAAGTCCCTCTTCACCTCAACACTAGGAAACCCACACGAAGATGATGATTTCACCTGTGGGAGCGGGGTCTCCACTCTATGACTGCTGCTTGTGGAATAATTCTCCATATCATTACCTTCATCAACTAGGTTCAAATCAAGATTAAGTCCCCCAGAGCTACGAACGGACAAAGAATCCATCAGTTCATTCCGTGACAAATTATGATTATTTGTTGGATTAGATGTTGAACCTTCTTCCGGAACAAAGTTCTGAGAGGCCATATCCTCAAGAACTCTCTCATCTGGCACATTGAGATCAATATCCAACAGAGGACGACCATGTTTACTAGCAGTAGCATCAGGAAGAGGACTAATATCCATACCCATTGGGATCTCCACAACTTTTCTGGGCTCAGCCGGGCGAAATGCACTGGTGGCAGCTGATCCCTTCCATCCAAGTTCCCCTTTACTTCTCAATAGATCTTCTAAAGGAACAAAGGGCCCTTTTGCGGCTGCAGCAACCATTATAGAAGCACAAAGGCTACCGGAGACTGAAGAAACAGGAAAAGGCAATGGATTAAGTAAATTAAGAGCAGACGAACATCGATTGCCTGTGAAATCAATTGGGCCCCCGTATTTTCCATCATCCGCAACCAAGCCTTCATTCAAATCAAACTTCAGTTTTGAATCCATATCTGGTGCCACTGTGACAGAAAAACAAGCCTCAGTTGTGGTGGGTGCACATTCCTCAGTTTCGTCTGCTTCAATGCCAGTCAACTTGGATCCCCTTGGTCCCACATGCTGCTTTGTTTCTTGGGCAGGTAATGCATGTGACCCTTTGAAAGGTACTGCTGCACCAGAGCGGTGATCCGCTTTACTTTCAACATTTGCCTCCATGCAATCACTCTTCTGATCAGTAACAGTTGGAACCAGACCAGCTTGATTTTCAATAGTGGGAGGCTTGTCGGTTTCCTCATCGATTCCCTGTCTTCCAGACTTGGTAACAGAATTCCTATCGTCCATTTCATCAGCTTTCTCAACCTTTGTTTGGTCAACATTTTCTGCCATCACATCTTTACCAGAATCAGGGCACACCACTTCCCCATCAGTTCTTTCTGTGCACTCAGAATTCATCGCCAGTGCAGGCGGCTTCTTCTCTACAGTGACACCATTCGACCCTTCATTCAAACCATTACTCTCACCCACTTCAACAGATTGCTGCTCCTCTTCTGTGGTTGAGAGGACATCGCTTACCTTATCCTCAGTTAACAAAGAACTGCTTCCCACCTGCTTAGTGTTTGGAATGCCAACAGCTGTTGTGATGATGACAACTGCCTTTTCCTCAGGTAAATGTGAGCTTATTTCACCATGCATTACAGACATGGAAGCAGCACCTTTTATTTCATTTGACTTTTCATTAGTCTCCAAGCATCTGTCAGCAGCAGTAGGTTGCAAATCACTACTAGAAGTCTTGAAGTGCTCATTGTGCTCTCCGGCTGGCATCTCTTCACAAGAGGAAGAAGTGGTTTTTCTGTCCTCTGATAAGTTGACTGAAGCAAGTTTAGATATATGTAGACCATCCTTAGACCACAAAGCACCCTGCTTCTCAGTATCACCATCACCAAGGTCACTACGCTGACATATACCCCGAGGAATGTTATCCCGAGATGATGATTTTGATTTGGCATCATCAACCATGCAAGTATCCTCAACAATTGGGGTGTTCCTCTGTGGAGAATCAGTTGGTGATAGCAAATCAGACTTGGACATTTCTTCAGCAGCAACACTTGCAAGCAGGTTCATTCCAACATCATCACCAAGAGACATGGATGCAGCTGCTTCAGAGTATTTAACACAACTTTCAATTAATGCATTTATAGAGCTGAAAGAAGTGTCGTGCAATTTTTTTGACTTGGGCTCACTCCCGGATGATGAGGAAGTGGCTTTTGAGACTTCAGCTAATTTCCTAGAGTCTTCAACGATCCTACTTCGCTCTTCATCAGGTATGGCAGCAGGGGATCCATCACCTTCATCTGATCCAGTAAGCACATCTTTCAGATCATTACTTNGAAAAGGCAATGGATTAAGTAAATTAAGAGCAGACGAACATCGATTGCCTGTGAAATCAATTGGGCCCCCGTATTTTCCATCATCCGCAACCAAGCCTTCATTCAAATCAAACTTCAGTTTTGAATCCATATCTGGTGCCACTGTGACAGAAAAACAAGCCTCAGTTGTGGTGGGTGCACATTCCTCAGTTTCGTCTGCTTCAATGCCAGTCAACTTGGATCCCCTTGGTCCCACATGCTGCTTTGTTTCTTGGGCAGGTAATGCATGTGACCCTTTGAAAGGTACTGCTGCACCAGAGCGGTGATCCGCTTTACTTTCAACATTTGCCTCCATGCAATCACTCTTCTGATCAGTAACAGTTGGAACCAGACCAGCTTGATTTTCAATAGTGGGAGGCTTGTCGGTTTCCTCATCGATTCCCTGTCTTCCAGACTTGGTAACAGAATTCCTATCGTCCATTTCATCAGCTTTCTCAACCTTTGTTTGGTCAACATTTTCTGCCATCACATCTTTACCAGAATCAGGGCACACCACTTCCCCATCAGTTCTTTCTGTGCACTCAGAATTCATCGCCAGTGCAGGCGGCTTCTTCTCTACAGTGACACCATTCGACCCTTCATTCAAACCATTACTCTCACCCACTTCAACAGATTGCTGCTCCTCTTCTGTGGTTGAGAGGACATCGCTTACCTTATCCTCAGTTAACAAAGAACTGCTTCCCACCTGCTTAGTGTTTGGAATGCCAACAGCTGTTGTGATGATGACAACTGCCTTTTCCTCAGGTAAATGTGAGCTTATTTCACCATGCATTACAGACATGGAAGCAGCACCTTTTATTTCATTTGACTTTTCATTAGTCTCCAAGCATCTGTCAGCAGCAGTAGGTTGCAAATCACTACTAGAAGTCTTGAAGTGCTCATTGTGCTCTCCGGCTGGCATCTCTTCACAAGAGGAAGAAGTGGTTTTTCTGTCCTCTGATAAGTTGACTGAAGCAAGTTTAGATATATGTAGACCATCCTTAGACCACAAAGCACCCTGCTTCTCAGTATCACCATCACCAAGGTCACTACGCTGACATATACCCCGAGGAATGTTATCCCGAGATGATGATTTTGATTTGGCATCATCAACCATGCAAGTATCCTCAACAATTGGGGTGTTCCTCTGTGGAGAATCAGTTGGTGATAGCAAATCAGACTTGGACATTTCTTCAGCAGCAACACTTGCAAGCAGGTTCATTCCAACATCATCACCAAGAGACATGGATGCAGCTGCTTCAGAGTATTTAACACAACTTTCAATTAATGCATTTATAGAGCTGAAAGAAGTGTCGTGCAATTTTTTTGACTTGGGCTCACTCCCGGATGATGAGGAAGTGGCTTTTGAGACTTCAGCTAATTTCCTAGAGTCTTCAACGATCCTACTTCGCTCTTCATCAGGTATGGCAGCAGGGGATCCATCACCTTCATCTGATCCAGTAAGCACATCTTTCAGATCATTACTTTGCCACGACTCAGTATTCACATCAGACATAACATTAGCTTGATATGCATCACTCTTATCCTTTAAACTATGATCAAATTGACCATGCTTCTCCACAAGCACAGGAGAAGAAGCTCTGCTATTCATGATGGAAGGATCTTCAAAGGATCCACTGGCACTTTCTGCAGGACTACGGCCCCGGTTCGGGATCTTTACAATCAAGTTGTGACTGTTACTATCCACAATGGGGATGTCAAGTGCCTTTTCACATGTTAGACCAGACTGTGATAATTGTTCAGAAGCCAAATTTCTGTGAAGTGAAGAACTTCTGCTCGACTCAGATTCTTTTTTACCTCCACATACAACTGACCCAGGGAAGCTATTAATTGATTTTCGATGTCGAGCACCACTAGAGATCTTATTGACACTCATTGACCCTGCAGTAGAGCTCCTTGCGTCCTCCTTTCCCGAGAAAGACTGGCAGTGGTTGTGAGACTGACCGGGGCTGCTGATCTTGTCCTCCCTTGCTGTTGTTAAAGCGATGTCAAATGCACTACAAGCTGAAATTCTAGGCTGACCATCCTTACCTGATGCAGGGGAAAGCACCGATTTAATTGGCCCCGGAGATGAGGATGCAGACTTTGCAGCAGTTTCAACCTGAACAGACTTAACTGGAGGAGTTTTAGATGCAGAAAGCTGTGCAACGGAGCTCTTCATAGTTACCTCGGAGGACCCACCAGAATCTCTGCTCCCACCATGAGAAACCTCAGGTAGACGTGATTTAGAAGGCCATGAAACAACCTGAGTGGAACCAGACTTTGCATCAATAATATTCATTTCAGCCTCAACCCGTTTCTTCCACATGTCAACTAATGTCCTTACCTTCTTCTGAATTTCCAAGTTTTTGTGTGTACGTAAATGATTCACAGATCTACCGATGTTGCACATTTGTAGGGCATGAAGATTCACAGGGAGCTTATCAAGTGCACGAAGTAAAACTAAGAGAAATTCCTCCACAGATTTATCACCATCTTTTGGGGCACCACTATCACCAACCTTCCCTTTATGGACATCTTGAAGCCATTCATCGAACACTGGCAAACCCTTGAGTTGCACAAAACGCACAAGGCAGTCAAACTTATCTGTGGCTGCTAACACACCAGCAAGCACTGAGCAGCTAACTAAATCCATCTTCCTTTCGCCTCTATTGAGTTGCATCAGTTGCACCAGTTTCTCAACTCCTTCAGAATCTACAAGCCCTCCTTTTTCAGTTATTTTGGCAATCTCTGACTTCATAGTACTTTCAGCTTTAAACAGACTGGAATCACCATCATCTGTTCTTGAGGAACGTTCACGTTTGACAGGCTCAGAGCCCTGATCTCCCTGCTCCCTTTTCTTTCCCTTAACCTGAGAAGGATAGGAAGTGACACCAGCTTGTACATTATCTGAACCAGGTTTCAACAGCGGGCCATTTATTGGTTTGGGAGAATGGGCACCAGGCTGCACTGTTGCATGCATTTCTCTTCGTGTTTTATATAATAGACGATCTACTTCTTCTTGCCACTCCTACAGAAAAAATAAGTTACGGGCAATCCATTAGAGAAATCAAATAGTGAAGTATATCAGATGAGCAGAAAGACAGAATATGAAACCACCCCTATTCCATTCAAAAAAGTAGTGTAATAGAGCAAAATGTGACTGACATGCAAAGGCAACTAAAACTCACATTAATATAGTCCTGATCAGTTAACCACCACAGACACTTGTTTTCAATGTCATAAACTTGCCAACACACAAGTGAGGATATCCCTGGAGACAGTTCGACACCCTTAGGAAGGAATGCAACTTTACATGGATGGAGTAATGATGCAGCAGGAATCTCATCCTTATGGAAGGAATAGAAGATTTCGTTTGGCGTGGCGTCCAACAGGATGCCTTTGCCAAGCTTCACTTCAGCTGGTCGATAAAGCCAATTAACCCCTAACTGTAGATTATTCTCTTTATTCAATCTAAACCAACGAATTAGTCCAATGAAAGGTGGAGAATCCTGGGGTGGTTTGAAAAGAGCACAGTCACCTATACTAATTTTGCGACCATCCTGCAAATATGGGAAAACTTCACTTCTCAATAAAACGGGAAAAATAGATAAAGATGCAAAAGGCAAAAACATGACCTTTACCAAGTAAACACAAAATTTGCAGGGGAAAATAAATGAAAGAAAAATTTTGTAATATGCAAAAGCCTATAGACATTATAATGGATTGAATTTTAGATTAACAAGTATCTAGAGATTATGAAGAATCCAACTAGCCTAATTTTCTTCCAAACCATTTTAACTTACAAGATTAACTCTTGAAATTTTTAGACTGCATTCTAGGATGAGTATAGCTTGGACATGGTCCATGCCTTAAGAACCTTAATTCATTCCTCAAATTGGAAGTGTTCAAGAATATACAGGTGCAAAATAATGTATCATCGAGAATTTGAGTACTTTTCCCGTGAGGTATATTAATTAATTGCATTCCAAAAAAAGTGCTCCTCCCAACATTTATGGCCACCCTTTGGATCCTTTTATTGAAAGTTACTAATAAATAGCTAACAGGAGTATATTTTATTTTATTTTTCTCAATTATAACTGCAAGGCAGACGTTACTGATTAAATTTTTTTCAGTGTGATTTAGAGGAAGGGTCCTACAATAAGGAGGGCTTCTCTATTATAACATGAGGGTGTACAACAGCATCAGAGAAGTCAGGACTCTACCTGTCTATTGGGTACCTTCCTTCATTACAGCTCAGAAGGGGTAAAAAAGCACATAGGCACTTCAGAACTGACACGCGGCAAGCTTTGGGCTCACACGCAAATAATTAGGTGAACTATAAATCTCAATCACTTTTATTCCAAATTAGGCAATCATCATATATTATGTTAACTTATACATGAATTTTTATGTATTCACGAACACATACAACAAACCAAAAGGAAAAGTATGGTATCGATGATGACAAAAATTTTGGAAGTAATGATTTTTGGTGTGTGCACAAAATCTGGTTGACGGTTTCAAATAAGGACAAAGAATAAGAGCAACAGGCAAAAACGTAGAAGCACTTGCACAGTAAAATATTCACAGATCAGAGAGATCGCTTAAACATCCTCACTATGGTGTCGCACATGCAGATAAAATTTTCTGAGATCCAAAAAACCCAAGAACAAAGAAAATGTAAACCTCTCTCACTCTCATACACACAAACACTCTCTCTCTAACTCAATGACTGCTTATCTTCTATCATGTTTCTGAAAAAATCATAGAAAATATAGAGAAGAATCCATTCTGGTTATTTCAATCCTCGACATCGAACATATTCCTAGATGTTCCCATTTCAATCCATGTCCATCACGGAAAAGAGGGAGGACTGATGGCATCATACGTAAATTACCTTTTGACACTTAAGATTACAGTTAATATGTATATGTGTATATATATTGCAAAACACTTATTTATTCATTCACCAATAGAATCAATGGCATCACAAGAAGTATTCCTAAACCTTCATGTAATGGTCTCAGCAGATGTGCACGTTTCAGTCCCTATGGTCTATACTTTTCTAATTTGTCTTTATCCTTGTAAGAAAAACACTAGGGCCTACTTCAATGGCTTCCTTGTCTAGATCACTTGACGTCTTTCCTTACACGACTGTTTGGATTATTATAATCACTATCAGATTTTCTACCAGAAACCTTACTTGTGGCTCAAAAGGTATAGCCAACATTATTTATACGCATCAATGAAAAATACAAGCATTACTTGAATTAACATTACAACATCCCTATGCTTGCCCTTCAATTAGATTCCTTGTAACATGCAAATGCGTTGCATCACAAATATGCGCTGTCGACCTAGGAACAAATGTATATTTGTGAATGACTCATAAAGAAGCTACTGTTCTATTTAAATTAAATGAAATTGTACGATGCATCGGAACTAGTCGACCAGTTGTTGAAGGTGTCAGANAAATAATGTATCATCGAGAATTTGAGTACTTTTCCCGTGAGGTATATTAATTAATTGCATTCCAAAAAAAGTGCTCCTCCCAACATTTATGGCCACCCTTTGGATCCTTTTATTGAAAGTTACTAATAAATAGCTAACAGGAGTATATTTTATTTTATTTTTCTCAATTATAACTGCAAGGCAGACGTTACTGATTAAATTTTTTTCAGTGTGATTTAGAGGAAGGGTCCTACAATAAGGAGGGCTTCTCTATTATAACATGAGGGTGTACAACAGCATCAGAGAAGTCAGGACTCTACCTGTCTATTGGGTACCTTCCTTCATTACAGCTCAGAAGGGGTAAAAAAGCACATAGGCACTTCAGAACTGACACGCGGCAAGCTTTGGGCTCACACGCAAATAATTAGGTGAACTATAAATCTCAATCACTTTTATTCCAAATTAGGCAATCATCATATATTATGTTAACTTATACATGAATTTTTATGTATTCACGAACACATACAACAAACCAAAAGGAAAAGTATGGTATCGATGATGACAAAAATTTTGGAAGTAATGATTTTTGGTGTGTGCACAAAATCTGGTTGACGGTTTCAAATAAGGACAAAGAATAAGAGCAACAGGCAAAAACGTAGAAGCACTTGCACAGTAAAATATTCACAGATCAGAGAGATCGCTTAAACATCCTCACTATGGTGTCGCACATGCAGATAAAATTTTCTGAGATCCAAAAAACCCAAGAACAAAGAAAATGTAAACCTCTCTCACTCTCATACACACAAACACTCTCTCTCTAACTCAATGACTGCTTATCTTCTATCATGTTTCTGAAAAAATCATAGAAAATATAGAGAAGAATCCATTCTGGTTATTTCAATCCTCGACATCGAACATATTCCTAGATGTTCCCATTTCAATCCATGTCCATCACGGAAAAGAGGGAGGACTGATGGCATCATACGTAAATTACCTTTTGACACTTAAGATTACAGTTAATATGTATATGTGTATATATATTGCAAAACACTTATTTATTCATTCACCAATAGAATCAATGGCATCACAAGAAGTATTCCTAAACCTTCATGTAATGGTCTCAGCAGATGTGCACGTTTCAGTCCCTATGGTCTATACTTTTCTAATTTGTCTTTATCCTTGTAAGAAAAACACTAGGGCCTACTTCAATGGCTTCCTTGTCTAGATCACTTGACGTCTTTCCTTACACGACTGTTTGGATTATTATAATCACTATCAGATTTTCTACCAGAAACCTTACTTGTGGCTCAAAAGGTATAGCCAACATTATTTATACGCATCAATGAAAAATACAAGCATTACTTGAATTAACATTACAACATCCCTATGCTTGCCCTTCAATTAGATTCCTTGTAACATGCAAATGCGTTGCATCACAAATATGCGCTGTCGACCTAGGAACAAATGTATATTTGTGAATGACTCATAAAGAAGCTACTGTTCTATTTAAATTAAATGAAATTGTACGATGCATCGGAACTAGTCGACCAGTTGTTGAAGGTGTCAGATGGCCTAACAACCTGTTATATAGGAGCTCCTTGTTAACTACTACTTTTTTTTTTTGGTGTCTGTTAAATGCTACCTAAGTTGAAATGCATTTGCACACTAAGGTTTCCAACTCAGGACAGAGATGAAAAGCCAAGGGATCAACTTTCACGTGCTCAAACATAACTTCGATTCTAAGATGTCTACAGACTGCAGCATTATCTGCAAGGTTTACCAGGAGCATGTGTTTGCCCCCTTCATATAGAGAGCCTAGTTAAAACTCAAGTTTTAAGAGCCGATGGTTGGCACCATATAAGCGAACATAGAAAAAGGTGAGAATAATGTATCTGTTCCAATGGGAATGAAATATACAAAAAAAAAAAGAGGAGAAAAAAAGGGGGGGGTGTAAAAGGCTCTTCATTGGATCACACCCTGATTTCTATTCCACTTACAATTGAATAAGGGAATGCCACTTGAAGCTTGTCCACCAAGGTATGGAGTCCACTGATTAAATTCCCAAAATTTCAATGTCTCATTAACTATTAAGTTTAGATGTACAAGAAAAAGTTATTATCAATATCATAAGACTCATATCCTAGCTTTCCACTACATACAACTTTGTACGACAAGGAGAGGAAGGTCAACTAGATAACCAAAAAAGCACATCAAGACTTGAATGCAATGCTCGTTTTCAGAAATGTATGCATAGACAATCACTTCAAATTGATAATATTCTATGACATCCAACACCAGATAAATATAATCAAACACAAAATTTGACTCTCTTTAGATACTTCAAACTGAGGTTTCATGCCTTCATACCATGTCTTGATCTTCTCGACCAGCCTGGCTTTTAACACTGCTACCATGCCCATAGTGATCCACCATAGTCATGTTCAACCTGTGGAAAACTTATTAAAGAGGACAGGCCCAAAAGTCAATGGCCCTTGGTCTTCAAAACTTAAAAGGTTGTGGACCTTGCCAAGTAATTCCAGCCACCCTATGTGATCAGAAGTTAAATGATCTCGGATTGTTTGATCATTTGAACATGCTACCTACTGACCATGTAAGTAACCGTCTTTCTTTTCTTGTTTCATCTGGGTAAAGTATTTATAACAATTCTAAATAAGCAAGCACAAAAAAAACCTCTACATCTGAAGCATACACTAAATGTCAAAGAGTGACAAAAAATCCTACGAAAGAAAAACCTCCCCTAACATCTTGAGAACAGCCCTGCAAATTAGAAAGTTTCATCTTAATAATTAAGAATTTTTTGTCCCTCAAAATTCTCTATTCTTTCCCTTCCAAATGAACCAAAAACTAACTTGTGCAATGTGTAAATGGACTCCATAACTCTTATTTTAAAATGGATCTCCACTGTTAACCCTTGCCATGAAACAAATTATAAGCCATCAGTGGTACATTACAATCCAACTGATCTCAGAAGTCAACATTAATGTTCACAGGCTGAATGCCACCTAGAAATGTCAATAGACAATAATCCACCAACTCTACCTCTTTGCCCATGTGTTAGTTGCAAGCATCCTGCAGTTATCCTTGCTCGCCTAATGTAGCAATTTGGACGCACACTAGGTAAATATAGGCAAACAGTGTAGTGCACACCAGTCCATGATAATCATGCCTGCATTTACGCCTCCAATGTAATATGCTAGGCATGAGAAGTGCATTCAATGACATGAGGAGATTTAGTTAGACTGATACTATTTAAAGTAACTTATTCAAGGCCGCCTTGAAAAACTAAGTTACTACCTAAGATTTTTGGGCACTTGAATTCAACGAAAATAAGTTGGATGTTCATTGACCGCCATTCATAAACACCATAACATGTCACACATGGCATGACAAACACTTGAGGGAAGAATAACAAGGGAGTGGGAGTTTACATAAACCCAACATGACTCATCGATCAATTTACTTCTTCTTTTAGTTAGTTAATTAGTTATGACGTCTTTAAATAAGTAACTACCAGAATTCACTTCCAATATAGCTCTTTCATTATAGTTCAGAACGAGATGGAAATTTTGTGTCACAAGGAACCAGAATCAAAGGACTAATTTCACTTTTCATGCATGTCCTACACACCACCACCACCCCTCTCTCCAAAACTAAAAAAAGAAATTCAATGAATCTAATCAAACAAATGGAGGGTTAAAGGTCATTCCCAATCACAGAAACAAAACCAGAATACATAATTACTTTGTCATTGTATGTTCAAGAATAAGCTAACATCACATAATCCTTAAAAAGAAATCTTTTTTCCCCCAAGTTACATAAATATTACTCCAAAAAGATCATACATTTACAGTAACGTACGTACAATCATGATTTATACATAAGAAATGAGGCCGAAACACTCATAAGAGCCACCAAGGCAATACCTTGCAGAATGAATTCTCGGTAAATGCTACAGAAAGATCACCGCTTACTGTCCTCTTCGTCGTAGAGACAGACCGCATGTGCCGACTAATAATCTGTTTCTCACTCTCATCAACTTCCCTCCCATGCATAATCGCCTTGCATCTTCCCCAAATTCACCATCAACCCCTACGACTACCATCAATCCCCAACCCAAACAACCACCAATTAAATCCTGAAATTTACCAATTCTTACTTCACCAAACCCTAGATCGTCCCCAAATTCGGTCCGCACCACCACAGTCACATCCACCACCCAAAAACCCTAGTTCCCACAATTCCAATCTCGACTATACGCTTCAATTCACCAAGTCGAATCCGAATCCCCGACCTGTACCAATCAAACTCAAGCTCGGAATTCTAGATCCAAAAACTCATAGAGACTCTACAAAGAGCAAACGAAATATAAGGGAGAGAAAGTGCGAAGCATATATGGAGAAAGCAGTGGTCGAAGAGAGAGAGAGATGATGATGATGATGATGTCGTGAGGGACTCGCCAGACGACAAAAGGGAAAGGTGTACTTTGGTACCAAGCTAGAGAAGCTGAAAAGGCAACAGCTGGGCAATTTGGGCAGTGCGGGCAGAGAAATGATACAGTCACGTGGGAGTGATTGAAACACGACAAGATGTACTAGAATCTAGAACTAGAAGGCGACCCGACTAGGATGGAGGAGTCTGGAGGAGTGGTGCGTGTGACTGTCTGGACCGATCTATTTTTAGATTTGACTTGTGATTTTCTAAGTTTGGGCCCACCTTTTTTGTATTAAATTGTGGTGTTGTCAGTGTTGATCGGGTCAACCCATGGGTGAAAATATCAGGGGGTCCATCTTTAAAATAATTTTGTGAAATAGCCAACCCCACCAATTTTTATTATCTTTACTCCAAATTCAAATTTTCTATTAAGTTAATCAAGCACCATTATTAAATTTTTCAGTAATCGTATGACATGCAAATTTTGTATATCGGCGGGATTATTTTTAATATATTTTTGGGTCATGCTAAAAAGAATAGTCCATATAAATTTGTCTATCAAATAGAGTGGCATGATGCCCTAAAATTTTAGAATAAGTCACGATCCTAGTGAAAAAGTATTTGTAATTACTTTCTTACAAAACATAATAAATTTTATATCCATCTCTGTTTCATGATGGAACTTCTAGTTATACGGTGGATGATTTCCACCAAAACAAAAAAACTAACATGAATATTATTTATCATTGGTCTTTTTGCCTAGTCCCTCCGGAGTTTAAATGGACTAATCTTTTACTAAAAAAAACACGAGAATTGTTGGCAAAATGTATCGATAATAAAAAAAGAAGTGTCGGAAGTAGATAAAACTTTTGTTAATCAAGATCCTCGAAAATAATTAATGTGATGCCCTTGAAAATATAGCAAAAGTATCTCAAAAGATCAAAATAGATTCTGAAATATTTGACAAGGATTATAAGATTGGACTATATTAAAGCTGCCAACATTGAAAATCTGATGAAAATGTCGGATCCTATATATTATCTATTAAAATGGACTGCAACATTACAAGCAGAGTAGAAGAAAAGGGTGTGAGATTTTGAAATCTTTTAAGTTATCTCATTTGAGTGTGACCCTTACTTATCATAAAGGAATTTTTGTTTATAAAATATCTGATATTCAAACTTTTGTACTTTTATGTGTTGTTTTGGGGGAAAAGACTTGAAAATATAAGCAATAGGCACAAAGCCATTTTAGAGCTCATATCACACTCATTGACTGCTTGGGAAAAGAAAAACAGCAGTAGCATGGTAGGTAAGAATGAAACTTTTCTATAAATAGGAATCTCTATGTTAGGTCTTGAATCTTATAAGGGTGCTTTGCAAAATATTATACAACTAACCATAACTTATGCCAGAAGACACAATGCCACATAAAATTCGAGGGTTCAAAAAAGCGATACCACTACATCAAATAACTAATGAAACCATCTATATATTTAAAAACAAATTGCAATTTGTCCATTCATAAAGTAAAGATAATGTCAAATAACTAGTATCTGCAGTATTGCCAAAAGATAACTGTAGCTGCATTGGATCCTCCCTCAGCACTAAAAGAACAGAAAAAAGGGCAAAACAAACAACACCACAGTCTACCAATAAACGCTAGTCGGTGTCCACAGGAACAAAGAAGCTGCATGTCATCATAAAGCATTTATCATTCTCTTCATCTCGGCAGACCTTCTTGGATCGGGGTCCTCAATTGCTCTCTCAGTAAGTACATGCTTGATTCGGCACATTGACTTCCTTACCTGAATATCATTTAACAACCACCACCCAACTATCATATAGATTTAAAGAAAAGATGAAACCCTGTTTGGTTAACATGACATAATGGTCTTGCTTTCTACACGGAAAATATCATGAATTTATCAATGTAAAACCAAAAACATCCAGCCAAAAGCAAGAATCATCTATCAATAGACAGGACTGGAAGAAAAATAGTTCCTAGGGATCATCCTGTGGTGAATGGACATTTAAGGAGTAACAGGAGTGGTAAATTGTACAAAAAGTTTACCAAAAAAACTGGTTTCTACCTTGGGGATACGCTCTGGATTAGGAAAACGAAGATTTTGAGCATGAAGCATTTGGCGTTGGGACATCAACATATTCTTTTCCTTCAACAGAACATACCATAACTTGTTAAGATCATCCCAAGACTTGAGCCGCAGTTCAGAAGCCTTCCAGCTCCGACCTGAATAAAAAATTAGTAAGCAATTTTACCCCAATATTTTTGCCAACTATATCCATTAAGCAAACACATAAACAGAACAATAGTCATTTTTAACGAAAGTTTATGTAACTTTGGTTTACAGTATAACCCTCCACCAGTCCAGAGTACTGTACATTGACACCTGACAACCCTAAGTTCTACCCAATCATTCCCAGATATAGATGCGTCACACAAATCACTCTCTCCTGATCCACGACAGTGACTGAAAGCAGTTTTTTAGGCGTTGTGCCAAACTCAGTTGAAATGAAAAAAGGACGGGAAGTAGAATTACATAGCCATTAGGTTTGATATTGCTTATTGCAATGTTGATTGATATTAGTTTATTATTTCCTGGTATCGTGATTTACACCTGATTTATATAATTTTCAGTTCTTTTCTCTAAGATTCAAAAACTCAAAACACTGCCCTCCTGTTTTCTCTGTTGAATCTCTTCATGACTTATAACATTACTTTCTTTTATCGGAAAGAATATCACACCATGGCATAACTATCATCGTGTTAGCCACCATTCTAAGCAAGTATTAAGCCATGTACAATTTGCAGTTCTTTTCTCTAAGATTCAAAAACTCAAAATACTCTCCTTCTGTTTTTCTCTGTTGAATCTCTCATGACTTATAACATTACTTTCTTTCATTGAAAAGAATATCATATCATGGCATAACTACCATTGTGTCATTCTAAGCAAGTATTAAGCCATGTATTTGTGATTATGTAAGATATAATTTCTCATTATTTTCGGCTTCTGCAATCGATAACATACTATAACCTTTTCCCACATTAAGTAAATACAGTTATTTGAGATGAATATACCTGTGATAAAAATTAAAAACATAAACAGTCCCCGTTAAGCAAAGATATGAGCACCACAAGTTAATGGAAGCAAATGCTTGTACCGTATACAACAGGTTTGTCCTCATCGGGACTCCTATCAGCCTCAAAGAACTGCTCAAGGGAGTTGTGTCCTGTCCTAGCCGTAGAAGTGGTAGCAGCTGCAGCAGAAGTTTCTGATTTGGCTGCAGCAAACAGTGTCCTCCCAAAAACTCTTGTCACAAACATGATAATAGTGAATGAATTGCTGCACAAATTGATAAAGCAAAACCAGCAAGTTAAGGGAATTATCGAAATTGAATTACCATATAATGCTATACAAGTTTCATATCCGAAAATATGAGTAACAGTTACCAAAATTAGATTATAGCACAAAAAATTTGTAGTGAGACGAATTTTTAGCACAATTCCACGAATGAAGCATTTCATCAAACAGTTAGCATACAGAAAAAAGTACCAATAGCTTATTAGACAGTGATCGAATGCAACCATAATAAAACCCAACCGGACTATTTTTTTCATCAATTCATCGTGAAGAAAGAACTAAAAAGAGTTTATAATGAGCTCAAACAATGGAAAACAAATGAAACCATAAAAACGCAGTAACGGCTGAACATTGGGCACAAAAAAGCTACCAAACAATCAAAAAACTAATAGCTGAACCCTCGGTACAAACTTAGCCGACGCAACAGACACCGGAGTGAGATCGAGAGAGAGAGCTGGTGGCGTATCGTCTTCGTCGATCAGTGGTGGCTTCTTCGGTCTATCGGGAGTCGCGCGAACCAAAAGGACGACAGAGGAAAGGGGCTTCGTTTCGGCTCTTTACTCACCAAGTTCAAACTTGAACTTGGGCTGGAATATTGGGCCATAATGTTGGACATGGGTTAGACATTGGAAAAATTGTGAGGGAGACGGCTTATTTAGTAAAACTAGCAATGCACGCAGGTGAAAAAAATTTAGTTGATTAATTTATTTTAAAATTTATTTAAAATACAAAGTTGATGAGTAATAAAATTAAATTATTTTTTGCAAAGGTAAGTAAATAATTACAATACCAAGAAAAAAGACACTTAATCTTTTAACCTCAAAATTTGATAAATTTCAGTCAATAAATGATTAAAATACTCAAAAACATGATACATAGTACATTAACATTTTTTCTATGGGTGTGATACCTAACTTTAAATATTTTTTAAAATATTTTTTTCTTATAGTTTGAATAACGAATTTTTGGAATAACGAATTTTTATTTATAATGCTATAATAGAATATGAGCAAAGAAAAATTAAATTTAATAAATTTGATTATAGAGTATTAAGATTTGGACAAGCTCTCAAAATAATATGAGCAATGAAAAATTAGATTCACGAGAGATTGTAATAAAACAAAAAAACACTAACATAAAAAATTTTAACGTAAACATAGAAATTAATAAACTAAAACATATGAATTAATAAATTAACCTCAATTATACTGAATACTCGACCTGCCATGTCAATTTAAACTAAAACATCAGAATTAATAAACTAACCTCAATTATTATGTTGAATACTTGACCTGCTACACTAATCTCTTAGAAAGTTGTTTGACATTAAATTAAAAAAAAATTAAGTGCCACAGAACATAAAAATTAATAAACTAAAATATATGAATTAATAAACTAACATTAATTATGCCGAATACTNACTATTTTTTTCATCAATTCATCGTGAAGAAAGAACTAAAAAGAGTTTATAATGAGCTCAAACAATGGAAAACAAATGAAACCATAAAAACGCAGTAACGGCTGAACATTGGGCACAAAAAAGCTACCAAACAATCAAAAAACTAATAGCTGAACCCTCGGTACAAACTTAGCCGACGCAACAGACACCGGAGTGAGATCGAGAGAGAGAGCTGGTGGCGTATCGTCTTCGTCGATCAGTGGTGGCTTCTTCGGTCTATCGGGAGTCGCGCGAACCAAAAGGACGACAGAGGAAAGGGGCTTCGTTTCGGCTCTTTACTCACCAAGTTCAAACTTGAACTTGGGCTGGAATATTGGGCCATAATGTTGGACATGGGTTAGACATTGGAAAAATTGTGAGGGAGACGGCTTATTTAGTAAAACTAGCAATGCACGCAGGTGAAAAAAATTTAGTTGATTAATTTATTTTAAAATTTATTTAAAATACAAAGTTGATGAGTAATAAAATTAAATTATTTTTTGCAAAGGTAAGTAAATAATTACAATACCAAGAAAAAAGACACTTAATCTTTTAACCTCAAAATTTGATAAATTTCAGTCAATAAATGATTAAAATACTCAAAAACATGATACATAGTACATTAACATTTTTTCTATGGGTGTGATACCTAACTTTAAATATTTTTTAAAATATTTTTTTCTTATAGTTTGAATAACGAATTTTTGGAATAACGAATTTTTATTTATAATGCTATAATAGAATATGAGCAAAGAAAAATTAAATTTAATAAATTTGATTATAGAGTATTAAGATTTGGACAAGCTCTCAAAATAATATGAGCAATGAAAAATTAGATTCACGAGAGATTGTAATAAAACAAAAAAACACTAACATAAAAAATTTTAACGTAAACATAGAAATTAATAAACTAAAACATATGAATTAATAAATTAACCTCAATTATACTGAATACTCGACCTGCCATGTCAATTTAAACTAAAACATCAGAATTAATAAACTAACCTCAATTATTATGTTGAATACTTGACCTGCTACACTAATCTCTTAGAAAGTTGTTTGACATTAAATTAAAAAAAAATTAAGTGCCACAGAACATAAAAATTAATAAACTAAAATATATGAATTAATAAACTAACATTAATTATGCCGAATACTCGACCTATCACACCAATTTAATAAACTAAAACATAAGAATTAATAAACTAACCTCAATTATTATGCCGAATATTTAACCTACCAATTTTTTAGAAAATTGTTTGACATTAAATTAAAAAAAAATTAAGTATCACAGAACATAGGAATTAATAAACTAAAACAGATGAATTGATAAACTAATCTCAATTATGTCGAAAAACTCCAACTTTGACTTCATTGAGTTTGTAACAGAAGAGCATGAGACCATAATACTTCAAATAAATAACTATGGCAGGCCAACTTCTAACTCTAACGTGAATGGAAGAAAAAAATATATGTATATGTATCACCTAAAATTACCAATATGTGGTATTAGAATTATAATAGAGTTTGTATAATTGAATAGAAAAGATAGAATGTATTACCATAGAGATAAAGTTTATCTATCAATTCATAGAAATAAAGTTTATCTAGTTAATATTTTGATAAAATTTATCTATCAAATCATAGAGATAAAGTTTATCTAACTAATATTTTTAAAGTCAAGTAAGAATGAAATAAAGAAAAATATGTGGGTATAAATGACTTTATAATAATAATTAAGGGTGAAATAGGAAATCAAAAGTTTTCCACACATGCTAACATTTATAAGTATTATAAATTGTCAACGGATCGGATTTGGATTATATTTTGATTGATCCAAATCTAATTTGATAATTCAACAGATTTTATTTTCATGATTTATATTCGAATCGGTTAATAATGTGATATCTGATCCAAATAATTTAATTAACTAAATTTTAATAAATTATACTTAAATTTTAACTAAAATTTTTTAAATAAGCAATTAATTTCTTTAATATTTATATAAAAATATATAAATACTTCAAATCGGATCATAATTAAATCGGATATAAATATATCTAAATTTGAATTTGTGATATAGAAGATATCAAATTTGAATTCGAACTATTTGAAAAAAAAAATTCATATCCAAATAATTGAATTTAAATTTAAATCATTCACTCCATTGACAAGTCTATTCTTTGGGACCTCTTTTACAAAATTAAGTACAAAAAATTTATACATTTGTGGAATAAAACCTACTAGGGATACAGCAATCAATGACAGTCATAATGAAAATCCAATAAAAGCTATGATACTACATTTCTTTTTAGCTAAAAGAATGGACTTGGGCTAATCACAGCAAACTTGACATCTGATTGAACTGGATCTAGACTTGCCCCAAACTTGGTGCAACCCAAGACACAGATGGGTTTGTGGTTATGGACCGAGATGATCATCTTGCCTGGCTACCCGATGTAGGTGTGGCCTGAGGTTGGGCCATTCTTTTGGGCCCCATCGCACAATGCATCATTTCCTTTTTGACCCATCAAAGAACCCCACATCAGGTCAGGGGCGACTCAATACAATTTGGGGCTTAAGCGAAAACTTTAAGCAGGGGTCTTTACAAACTTATTATAAATATATATGTTATTATGGCTATGCCATTTTTCAACGAAGAAAGAGAGTTTATGCTATTTTATGACTATGTTATTTTTCAATGCGTTATGAACTTAAAAATCAAATGAATGAGAGAGATTAAGAGAGTGTGAGAGAGATAACGATGTAGGTAGGATTTGTTTATGTAAATATATTTGTGTATGCCCTGATTATAGAAAATGATTGGATTGACAACAAATGAAGAGAGAAAATGTAATCTTTTAAGTGAGTGATGTCAGATGTAATCGTTGAGTTGGTGAAAAAGTATAAAACTTATTATAAAGACCAAAAATATAATTTGGGACTCCTAATTTTTTGAAGGCTCGAAAGAAGCATTTCACTTGTTTATAGTGTCAGTCAGCCCTACCCGACAAGACGCGATTTTAAAATAATCACTATTCATAAATACGCATAATAAGTGAGTTGGATTAATATTAGCCACTAATAAAACATTGAATATAAGTTGGATTAATATTAGCCACTAATAAAACATTGAATATATTTTTTCCTCATGGTTATTGACACAAAAATGACACCAACTACAAAGATAAGATAACAAAATAACAATATGTGAATGATACGATGCAATACGAATGAAGACCCCTAATCGGAATCGTAGACGATGCCCTCATGGTTTCTCGTTTGTTTTTATTCCTTTATATACAAAGTTTGAAAAGACTTTTCAATGAAACACTAACACGTGACTACGTGAGTGGTGGTGTCTCTTTTTTGGCATTCGAGGCCGGGGGAAAGGATCGGAGTTGAATCTGGATTTTTATAAAAGTTTTTCTGTTATGTTTATAGTGGCAAACATCGCTTTTTGATACACTTCTTTCTATAAAAATAAAAAAAAATTATGAATAGACATTACAAGATATACCCAAAATAAATTGAAAATTAAATTTAAAAATTAGATTCGATAATTATAATTATTAATTTTATTGTGGGTAATAGCATTTATTAGTACCCATTACCTATTCAATGATTGTAATTATTAAGTCTAATTTTTAATTTTAATTTTTAAATTTATATAGTATTACTCAAAAGTAAATATCTACCCGCATGCCATTTTGTGCTATAAAAGAGTAAACTAAACTTACCAGATTTTGCGGGTTCAAAATTCACCGGTCCCACTAATAGTTTTAAAAACAATAACCAAAAAAAAATATATACCAGGTTTATACCACTATGAAATATAAAGAAGATTAGTAATGTTATTCAGATCTAATCTATTGACTTAACAATGTGATTTTATTATAACCGTTGAATTAATATTAAATTTTAATGTTTAATAGGACTCACAATCAATCTAAAAGTTATAATGTATTGTGTTAACAAATTAAATCAATAAATTAAGTCCAAATAGTATTACTCAAAGAAGATTAGATGTACGTAATGTAAGTCAGTGAACTCATGGCTATGAAGCATGGATACGGATACGGATACAGGATACGGATACGATACGATACGGGAACGGGGATACGCAAAAAAAAAAAAAAAGATACGGGTACGGCTAGGATACGTCCATAAAATATATATTTTTTAAAATTTTATTATTATATTTAATGTAATAATTATGATTTATAAAGTAAATCACATTTCTATCAAAAATATATAATAATATCTAATCATCAGAGTCAGTCGATCGTCAGTGTGAGTGAGTGAGAGAGAGAGAGAGAGACGATCGTCGTCGAGTATCGACTGAAGAGAGTGGGGGGGCTTGACGGGCTGTGGAAGAAAAGTGTACAAGTTTTAGTCTTTTAGACTTTTAGTTTAATAATTTTTTTTTTTTTTGCAAATAAGGGCCTAAATATATTGCTCTTGTGCTCCTATACTTTTTAAAAATTCGAGTAATACCCCATCGTATCCTTATGCGTATCCCACGCGTATCCAAAACGTATCCGGCCATATTCAAAAATCAATTTTTTTTAAAAAATTTTAGGATACTTCTCAGACGTATCTGGTACGTATCCGACACGTATCCATATTCAAAAATATCCGATACGGATATTTTGACCCTTTTGAAGTATCCGTGCTTCATAGACTCATGGACATTAATTGGTGGTATTTTTTCGTGTATGGGTAGGAGAGGAAGCGGCTGACGACGATTACGCTTGGCAACAGTTGCAGCCATTGGTGGTGATTTGGGTCGGCAACGAANTTTTTTTTTGCAAATAAGGGCCTAAATATATTGCTCTTGTGCTCCTATACTTTTTAAAAATTCGAGTAATACCCCATCGTATCCTTATGCGTATCCCACGCGTATCCAAAACGTATCCGGCCATATTCAAAAATCAATTTTTTTTTAAAAATTTTAGGATACTTCTCAGACGTATCTGGTACGTATCCGACACGTATCCATATTCAAAAATATCCGATACGGATATTTTGACCCTTTTGAAGTATCCGTGCTTCATAGACTCATGGACATTAATTGGTGGTATTTTTTCGTGTATGGGTAGGAGAGGAAGCGACTGACGACGATTACGCTTGGCAACAGTTGCAGCCATTGGTGGTGATTTGGGTCGGCAACGGACACGACTTTTGTCAAAGGTTGTGTCTCCTATTTCAATGGTTGCATATTGGTAACCACTAGAACACTATAAATACATCTTTGATCCTGAAAGATTTCATCTAAAAAAGTATTCATAAAAATTTTCGATCAAACCGTTGAGTCGACATATCTATTTTTTCTCTAAGTGCACGTGATAAACAGTCTAACGACAATTGGCCACTACTTGTATAATATCTGGGACCATCACATAATTATTTGTCATTGTATATGTCGCATACAATGAAAATAAATGAAAGAATTGCCTAGAGTCATTAAATCCCCGACTCAACTTTATAGTTTAAATGGTGAAGGGACATTTCCAAATACTTCAAGATGAAGACGCGTGTCCTCGGCATCAGTAAATTCTTATTACTGTAATCACGACACGTACCCGTCGGATCATAAGTCCCTCTTCCCCCGAGGTACTGTTCATAGGGATCAATGACACCCAGTATGTTACGTACCGACACGTATCCCTCGGGGGAATACGAGGTACATCGGTCCCTACATGTACCAATACCCTCGGTACCGAGATGTACCCGTCCAAGATGGTGTTCTCTGCTCCTGCAGAGGCTATTGATGTACAGGTCACTAGCCTAAGTTAGGGCTAGGTTAGCCATCATGACCTTATCTTACACAATTGGTGTCAGAAGGCACAGGAAGACAGAAGACACAGCCAATGGGGAATGGGCGCATGACATATTGTGTCACATCAGAAACAAAAAGACCTGATGCCCTTGCTGACACACGACTTGGGAAAACAAATATTTAATTAGACCATTTCGTTGATGAGACAACATTTAACGCAGTAAGGCTCGGAAGAGAAAAGTAATAAATGTCCCTGAGACTGGACATTTATTACACCCTTACCTAGAGGAGCTCATTAAACATTCGGCAGGCCGATGACATAGTATTAGTTGCTCGGGGTCCCGAGCAGTTAAGAAATAAGACATTCCTCATAGGAATCAGTGTGAACGTTGCCCGTATCTAATGATCACCTACTGACCACACTGACAGCAATCATGAATTTTTGAGGTATAAATACTTATCGCAAAAGACAAGACGATATGTAACAGAAAAACCTTTTCTCAACTCTACACTCAGTGTTTTCTTCTTCTCCTTCTTAAAAACTGACTTGATCGTCGGAGGGGATACGCCGAAAAACACTCCGGCGCCCTTTTAACTTGTCTTTCTCTGTTCCAGGAACATCCCTCAGCCTTACTGAACCGCTCCTTTGATCCACGAAAGTCACTCATTATCTTTTCAGGCCACCAACGGATCTCAGCCTGTTCCAAATAGCAAGGTTGACTGTTTGATTAACTAACTCGAGTTCACCACGGGAGAGATATGTTCTCGTGTTTATATTGTGCAAGGTCCTACACGCATAAATGGATAGAAAAAATTATAATATAAGTATGCATCTAATATTTTATTTCACGTGTGAACCCTACTTAGATGGTTGTGATTGCATAAGTTTATAATAAAGGAGATGATGCCAGTATAATTTAAACTCTATACTTTAGACTTTGAATATATAGTGACAGTTTCATAGTAATATGAATTAGTGGACAATAGTTTGATATTGTTTCCATCATTGTTAGATACAGGGAAAGCAAGACTGATATAGACAACTTATACTAGGTTATCTTTCAACCTTATACATATTTGTATGAGGTGGTCATTGTCTCATTTGAAACTTATCCTCTCAATGTTCAAATTTTATATGATAAGGTTCAGCTTTGAATGTTACATCCACAGACAAAGATCATCAAGAATCTAATTTCCCTATCATGAGACAGATGACTGCTCTCCAAATTTCACATACCTAACTATCTCTTTTAACTAACCAATATACCTAACTTTTTTTTTTCTCTTTTTTTATATTTTTTTATTAGATTTACTTGAAAAAAGACAACGAGGATTGAACGCACAAAAAATAGTTAGGCGGTGGCCAATAACACAACTTGCAGGTCCTCAAAAAGGAAATTGAGATTAATCTTTGCGAAAAAAAAAGTGGAATCAAATTAAAGAACGAGACGGTGACCATTAGGCCAAACCAGTATAACTAACTAAGCTGATTTAGTCGGTTTTGATATCTCTCGCATTTATGAGATTTTTGAAATGCGAGAGATGTCTAAGTCGACATGGAATTAATTTTTACCCAAAAAAGATAAATTTAAATTCTTTTCATTACACTTTTATTCAATTTTACTCAATAATGGGTCATCTACCGTGTATGAGTGAGAAATTCAACTATAAATATTTAAGTCCCACTTAAAATTTATAGTAATGTTGAGTTATTATTGAATGAAATTAAATAAAAATATATATTTTAGAGGATCTCAATAAAAAAATAATTTTTTCTCTGATCCAATCACTCATCCTATGCAATGCATATTAATCATTGAGCAAGGAGGAAAGATTGAGATCTGCTCCAATATAATTAAAGTCTGTTTTTTTATTGAATATGAGGAAGAGTAATTGTGAAGCATTTGCAAGGGAGTAAATGACACTTATGCCCATATCATGCATTTGGAAAATAACAAGTCATGAGAAAAATTAGACGGTCTGGTTGATGTTTCTAACCGACAAAAGGTGGAAAGTCATTTTCCTAAAGTCCTTTACAAAGTTAGAGAAAAAAACAAAAAAAAAAAAGAGAAACAAAAAATCTTTCTGACAGAATCGTCCTTAATCTTTTTGTTTAAAGTCATATAATGACTCAGTGCATCTAAGAAAAAACAAGGAATAAGTTGGGCCACTTTACAAATCATCCTCTCAGGGAAAAGAAGAAAGCTTACCAAATCATTCCATTTACTCCCACCTAGCATATATCCATCTTGGTAGGGTGAGGATGGGCCAGGCCGTGGGCATGAGAGAGTGTTAGGATCAAGGTTGCTAAAGTAATATTATCAGATGTAAATTTAGACGTTTTGAGTTTGAATTTTGATAATTTTTTGGGTTCAAGACATGAGACATTT
Source organism: Ilex paraguariensis (assembly GCA_963454935.2). Lineage (NCBI taxonomy): Eukaryota > Viridiplantae > Streptophyta > Magnoliopsida > Aquifoliales > Aquifoliaceae > Ilex > Ilex paraguariensis. The sequence continues at coordinate 1,637,857 of CAUOFW020005280.1, forward strand.
ATCCGTCATGAATACCCTAATGGATAACTTGTTTTTGATCAGATCAATGAAGGAATTAGTCAAGGTGCACGTAAATTAACTTAAACACTCTTGACCATTGAAGTAAAAAAAAAAGAAGAGTTTTAGGGTCGAGGAGTAAATATTAAATGTAACAGTTATATCATGTCAGCGATGTTGTTGTAGTGTAAACATCTAATAAAAAAGAATTACAAAATGGATAAAACAAAAATCACTTCCTATCGTGAAGGTGACAATGGATTACATGATCGGATAGTTATAATATTTTATGAGACTCACTTATAGAATTGTTTACTTATTAGTAGGCAGTTATTTCATGTGNTTTTTTTTTCTCTTTTTTTATATTTTTTTATTAGATTTACTTGAAAAAAGACAACGAGGATTGAACGCACAAAAAATAGTTAGGCGGTGGCCAATAACACAACTTGCAGGTCCTCAAAAAGGAAATTGAGATTAATCTTTGCGAAAAAAAAAGTGGAATCAAATTAAAGAACGAGACGGTGACCATTAGGCCAAACCAGTATAACTAACTAAGCTGATTTAGTCGGTTTTGATATCTCTCGCATTTATGAGATTTTTGAAATGCGAGAGATGTCTAAGTCGACATGGAATTAATTTTTACCCAAAAAAGATAAATTTAAATTCTTTTCATTACACTTTTATTCAGTTTTACTCAATAATGGGTCATCTACCGTGTATGAGTGAGAAATTCAACTATAAATATTTAAGTCCCACTTAAAATTTATAGTAATGTTGAGTTATTATTGAATGAAATTAAATAAAAATATATATTTTAGAGGATCTCAATAAAAAAATAATTTTTTCTCTGATCCAATCACTCATCCTATGCAATGCATATTAATCATTGAGCAAGGAGGAAAGATTGAGATCTGCTCCAATATAATTAAAGTCTGTTTTTTTATTGAATATGAGGAAGAGTAATTGTGAAGCATTTGCAAGGGAGTAAATGACACTTATGCCCATATCATGCATTTGGAAAATAACAAGTCATGAGAAAAATTAGACGGTCTGGTTGATGTTTCTAACCGACAAAAGGTGGAAAGTCATTTTCCTAAAGTCCTTTACAAAGTTAGAGAAAAAAACAAAAAAAAAAAAGAGAAACAAAAAATCTTTCTGACAGAATCGTCCTTAATCTTTTTGTTTAAAGTCATATAATGACTCAGTGCATCTAAGAAAAAACAAGGAATAAGTTGGGCCACTTTACAAATCATCCTCTCAGGGAAAAGAAGAAAGATTACCAAATCATTCCATTTACTCCCACCTAGCATATATCCATCTTGGTAGGGTGAGGATGGGCCAGGCCGTGGGCACGAGAGAGTGTTAGGATCAAGGTTGCTAAAGTAATATTATCAGATGTAAATTTAGACGTTTTGAGTTTGAATTTTGATAATTTTTTGGGTTCAAGACATGAGACATTTATCCGTCATGAATACCCTAATGGATAACTTGTTTTTGATCAGATCAATGAAGGAATTAGTCAAGGTGCACGTAAATTAACTTAAACACTCTTGACCATTGAAGTAAAAAAAAAAGAAGAGTTTTAGGGTCGAGGAGTAAATATTAAATGTAACAGTTATATCATGTCAGCGATGTTGTTGTAGTGTAAACATCTAATAAAAAAGAATTACAAAATGGATAAAACAAAAATCACTTCCTATCGTGAAGGTGACAATGGATTACATGATCGGATAGTTATAATATTTTATGAGACTCACTTATAGAATTGTTTACTTATTAGTAGGCAGTTATTTCATGTGACGCTGCTAACTTGGTATAACGCTTACACTCAATATTTTTTTTGTTAGGGTGAGGTGAAAAATAAGCTTATTTATATACTGAATTTTGGTCGGATTTCGGTCAATTCAAATTTGATCTAAATATCTATTAGATTTCATCTTAATAATCCATATCAAAATTCATCAAAACTCAAAAGAATTCTAATTGAAAATGTTGGTTTGATCAGAATAACTTAATTAAAGCTAAATTTTATAAAACTAAATCAGATTGTCAACCCAATTTCATTAAATAATTATCGAAATTCATTGCATATTTATGTAATATAAAATAGGGTAAGCTTCAATAAGCTTTAATAAACTCATCTCAAAACAATTCACATTGCACCGTATTTTCAGATACAAATTATCCCTAATTTATGTATAATTTGAATCAAATCATAAGTACACCGAATATTCGTGTAATCATATTTGAATCTATGCAAAAAATTGAATGTCACAAATTTGAATAAATTTACATAATTAATCAAATAAATTCAGATTCATAATGAATTCAAATTAAAATTCATTAACATGATTAAGAGAGAGAGAGTTTTATTCATTTTGAATTTTTTAGTTTTAACAAGAATGACTAATTTTTAATCAAATTAAAAAAAATATTAGTCAAAATATGCATAAATTAACTTAAACACCCTCTTTGTATTGCAATTAAAAAAAAAAAAAAAAAGAGGTTGAGTGGGGGTAGGGAATCTGGTTGGTAGGTGCAGTGGTCCCTTATGATTTATTTGAGAAAAGGTGTGTTAATATGGGCATCTTTCACGTAAAAGGATGGAAAGCAACAGCCACGTTCTGTACCATCCTTGTCCCTTTCTTGTCATTTGTCCCTAACTCATACACAACAATAGACGAAAGGTTATAGTACATCGATGGTACCGTATCAAAAATTATAATTTTTTTAAAATGAAGTTATAATATTTTGATATGTAAATTATAATTTTATATTGTGATGACTTGTATTCAAGTCAATTATTTTTTATATGAACTCTAATTGAAGACATAAGTTTTCATTGGAGTCATTGATAGACAAGTTTAACCTTAATTAGAATTATCTTGATTTTATTATTTTAGTGGAGTTTAGTCCAACATGAATTTTTGTTGTTTAAACTCAAAACTTTCAAGGAGTGTTTGATTTTTTGTCCTACACGTGAGACATACTCAGCATAAAGATTTTGTGAAGCAATCAAATTTCTTAGTCCAAAAGCTAGATAAAAAAGACGTCTTCTCTAGTGAGTTAGTGGTTGGTCATTGACGACGGTACAAGAGTTTTTTTTTTGTGTGTGATAAATTGATATTACTCTATTTTGTTAAATCCAATAAATATTTTATTATTGGAATATAACAGATATCTAGTTTTCTCTTTGATTTGTTCTGAGAACGTTGTAATCTCCAACCTTTTAATAGTAAAATTTTGACGTTATGTTTCGTTCGTAGATGTAGGCTTGCTTGTTGAGCCGAACCACGTAAATTTTTGTGTTCAATTTTTTTATTTCGTTGCGTTATTATTTTGCTTGTGGTTTTATTTATAACAAATTGGTATCAAAGTTATTGGTTTCGGGATGGCTACCGTAAAATTTGAGATAGAAAAATTTGATGGTTAGAAAAATTTCAGTTTATGACGGATCAAGATGAAGGCATTGCTTCGTCAGCAGGGTTTGGCAAAGGCCATTGATGGAACTTTATCCAAGGAGACAAATCAAACTAAAGTTGTTGATATTGAAGAAAAAACACACAGTGCAATTCAATTGTCTCTTGCTGATGAAGTTCTTCTTAAGGTTATCGATGAAGACAAAATCGAAGGGTTATGAAAAAAGTTTGAGAGTTTATATATGAAGAAGTCTCTTGCTAATCACTTGTATCTGAAGCAACGGTTATACACACTCAAGATAAAATAAGGTATGCCCATTAATGAACATCTTCATGAATTTAATAAAATTATTATTGACTTAATAAATATTGATATTAAAATTGGGGATGAAGATCAAACTCTGATTGTGTTATGCTCGCTGCCTAATTCGTTTGATAATTTTGTTAATTCGATGTTGTATGGGAGAAACTCAATCTCTTTAGTTGATGTAAAATTCTCTTTGAATTCTAAGGAGTTGCGTACTAAATTGAATAGTAAAGACAGTGATACTCAAGCTGAGGGTTTATTTGTGAAGGGTCGTCATGATAATTCTTCTAATAATAATAAAGGTCGATCCATTGATAGAAATTCAGATAAAGGAAAAGGAAAAGCTGGATATCAATCACAGTCTAGGAAGAAACAAAATAATGTTGAATATTTTTATTGTCATAAAATTGGTCATTACAAGCATAATTGTTTTAAGTTGAAAAATAAAGTGGGACAGAAAAAATCAAATCTATCCAATTCCTCTAGTGTTGCTGGTGTTGTAGAAGATACATCTGATGGTTCAGATAATGTCCTTACAGTCTCTGATGGACGTTTTAATGATGAATGCATTCTTGATTCGGGTTGTTTCTATCATATGTGCCCTAATAGGGATTGGTTTACCACCTATGAGTCAGTCAATGGTGGTTCAGTCTTGATGGAAAATAATGTTGCTTGCAAGACTGTTGGAATAGTACTATCCAAATTAAGACACATGATGGGGTTGCGAGGACTTTGACAGATGTACAACATATTCCAGAATTAAAGAAGAATTTAATTTCCTTGGGTACTTTAGATTCAATTGGTTGCAAGTTTTCTGCTGAAAATGGAGTTATGAAAGTCTGCAGAGGTTCTCTGGCTGTGATGAAAGGTAAAAAGATTAATGGCCTCTATGTTCTTCATGGTGATACTATGATTGGTGCAGCTGGTGTGTCATTTTCAAAAATTTCAGATTCAGATACTACCCAGTTATGACATATGCGTTTGGGTCACATGAGCGAAAGGGGCATGAAAGTCTTGTGTAAATAGGGTTTGCTTGACAAACAAGAAATTGGGAAACTTGATTTTTGTGAGCATTGTGTCTTTGAAAAACAGTGTAGAGTCAAGTTCAGTACAGTTATTCACAGGACTAAAGGTACAGTTGATTATATTAATTCAGACCTTTTAGGTCCTTCTCAGGTTCCATCTAAGGGTGGTGCTCGGTTCCTTTGATTTTTATTGATGATTATTCAAGAAAGGTTTGGGTATATTTTCTGAAATGCAAGAATGATATTTTTGGGACTTTCAAGCAATGAAAAACTTTGATTGAGAAACAGACAAGCAAGAAAGTCAAGCGTCTTAGAACAGATAATGGTTTGGAATTTTATGGAGGTGAATTTAATGAGTTTTGCAAAGATGAAGACATTGTTAGGCATCGTACTGTGTAGTCTACTCCACAGCAAAATGGGGTTGCAAAGAGGATGAATAGAACTCTTTTGGAGAGAGCACGTTGTATGCTCTCTAATGTAGGATTGTATAAAGATTTTTGGGCTAAACCTGTCAACACTGTTTGTTATTTGGTTAATTGTTCTCCATCCACTGCTATTGAGTTGAAGACTCGACATGAGGTATGGTCTGGTACTCCTGCTGATTATTCTGATTTAAAAATATTTGGTTGCACTGCTTATTGTCATGTGAATGATGGTAAACTTGAGCCTAGGACTAAGAAGTGCATATTTATTAGTTATACTAATGATGTGAAAGGATATAGATTGTAGTGTTCTGATCCTAAATCACCTAAGTTTATAGTCAGTAAGGATGTTGTATTTGATGAATCTTCCATATTTCATCCAAGAAAGGAGTTTGTAGTTTCTACAAGGAAATAACAGGATTATAGCAAGGAGGTAGAACTATAGGTAGAAGCTTCACAGAATGTACTTGAAAGTACTCCAATTCAATCTATTTCAGATTTGCCTACTTCTAGTTTAGGTGATGATCCACAGGAGCAACAAGAGTATAGTTTTGCAACAGACAGGGAGAGGAGGCAAATTAGATTCCCTCAAAAATATGGATATGCAGACTTGGTGGCTTATGCACTGATTATAGCAGAGGAGTTTGGTGTTCAGGAGCCTTCCACATATTTAGAAGCTGTCACAGGTAAATATTATGCACATTAGGTTGTTGCTATGATTAAGAAAATTGAATCTCTTCATAAGAACCAGACTTGAGAATTAATGAAGTTGCCTAAGGGCATGAAGACTGTTGACTGCAAATGGGTCTTCAAGAAAATGGAGGGAATCCCAAGGGTTGAATCTGCAAGGTACAAGGCACGGTTAATTGCAAAGGGCTACAGTCAGAGAAAGGGTGTAGACTTCAATGAAATTTTCTCATCAATAGTAAAACATAACTCTATTCATGTATTGTTTGTCATAGTTGCTTCACTCAATCTTGAGCTTGAACAACTTGATGTAAAGACAACTTTTCTACATGGTGAGCTAGAGGAAACTATCAACATGCATCAACCAAAGAGATTTATTGTTCAAGGTAAAGAAGATCATGTTTGCTTGTTGAAGAAATCATTATATGGTTTGAAACAGTCTCCAAGGCAGTGGTACAAACGTTTTGACACATTTATGGTAGATCATGGTTACTCTAGAAGTAATTATGATTATTGTGTATATCACAAACAGTTGTCAGATGGTTGTTTGATATATTTATTGGTTTATGTGGATGACATGCTTATTGCTGCTAAGAGTATGTTAGAGATTGACAGGTTGAAGAAACAGTTGAGTTCAGAATTTGAGATGAAAGATTTGGATGTTGCAAATAAAATTTTGGGTATGGAGATTCACAGGGATAGAAGAACAGATATGTTATATTTATCTCAAAAGAAATATATTGAGAAAGTTATTGAGTGGTTTAGGATGTAGAATTCGAATCCCGTGAGTACTCCACTTGCTGCTCACTTAAGGCTTTCAGCAGCTTTATCACCACAGAGTGAGAATGATGAGCAATTTATGTCTCATGTTCCTTATTCTAGTGCAGTTGGAAGCATTATGTATGCTATGGTTTGCACTCGTCCAGATATTTCACAGGTAGTTAGTGTGGTTAGCTGTTACATGGCTAATCCTGAGAATGTTCATTGGCAGACTGTGAAATGGATACTTTGTTATTTGAGAGGCACTACAGATGTTGGCTTAGTATTTGGTAGAAGAGATGACATCAATTCTACAGTTGTTGATTTTGTTGATTCAGATTATGCGGGTGATCTAGATAAAAAGAGATCTCTGACAGGTTATGTTTTTACTTTATTTGGGTGCACTATAAGTTAGAGGGCGATCCTACAGTCTACAGTTGCTTTGTCTACCACAGAAATCGAATACATGACAATATTAGAGGCAGTTAAAGAAGTAATTTGGTTAAGAGGTTTGGTTTGTGATTTGGACNGCACTGTTTTCAAGTTTCCTGGGAATTATTATTTGTAGGAACTTTTGGGCCATTATTCAAATTCATATATATCCATTGTTTGAGTAGATGGTTGTTAGTGTTAATTTTTATGGTTTTTGTTCCTAGTATTTTGCTTGAGCACAAGCAAGGACTTAAGTTTAGGGGTATTTGATGTGTGGGTTTTGATGAGCCCAAAATCAACTGGGCTAGCCCAATAAAAATAAACCAAGAAGAGCCTATGTCATTAGCACCCAAAAGGAACCTAATTTGCCAACACCCAAAGGAGTAGCCCAAGGGGGTCACCCAAGCACCAGGCGCTGCCCATGGCCTGGCCCTCCTGCCTCTCCTTCGACCTCCTAANTTGGAAAAAGAGGTAACTACTGTGTTTTGTGATAGTCAAAGTGCAATACATTTGACTAAAAATCAGATGTATCATGAAAAGCCCAATCACATTGATGTTAGGTATTACTTCCTTCGTGAAGTTATGACTCAAGGTATTGTCATAGTGAAAAAGGTTGCTACAGCGGAGAACCCAACAGATATGTTTACTAAGCCTATACCAGTGTTCAAGTTCAAGCATTGCTTGGACTTGATTGGTGTCTGCACAATTTGAGTGTACCCTTCGGGGTGTTTGACGAAAGTAGCAATCAAGTTCTTATTGGTTGGATGGATAGATGGAATACAAGTCAAGGTGGAGATTTGCTGTGATGAGTTGTATTCAAGTCAATTGCTTTTATATGAACTCTAATTGAAGACATGAGTTTTCATTGGAGTCTTTGATAGACAAGTTTGACCTTAAGTAGAATTATCTTGATTTTATTATTTTAGTGGAGTTTAGTCCAACATGGACTTTTGTTGTTTAAACTCAAAGCATTCAAAGAGTCTTTGATTTTTTGTCCTACACGTGAGACCTCCTCAGCATAAAGACTTTGTGAAGGAATCAAATTCCTTAGTCCAGAAGCTAGATATAAAGGACGTCTTCTCCAGTGAGTTAGTGGTTGGCCATTGACGACGGTACACGAGTTTTCTTTGTGTGTGATAAATTGATATTGCTCTATTTTGTTAAATCTAATAAATATTTTATTATTGGAATAGAACAGATATCTAATTTTCTTTTTGATTTATTCTGAGAACGTTGTAATCTCTAACATTTTAATAGTAAAATTTTGACGTTGTGTTTCATTCGTGGATGTAGGCTTACTTGTTGAGTCGAACCACGTAAATCTTTGTGTTCTATTTTTCTATTTCGTTGCGTTATTATTTTGCTTGTGATTTTGTTTATAACCTTTTAAAAGATATAATTTATCATGAAAAGTTGAGACTGATACTGTGAGTTTATGATCGATCATAATTTTTTATTGACCAGTTATAACTTCTCATTTTCCTTTGAAAAGTCTATTTTAACGAAAAAATAAATTTCATTATTATTCCGTCAATTATCACTTTTTACGATAAAGTGACAACTTTGAATCCAATTAGTCGGTTGGTATTTTGCTTATCGAGAGTGATACCAATAATATTCCAATCAAACCATGTTTTTCCTACTCTTGTCCACAGTTGGCACCTGAAAGTGCACCCTCAAAACTGGCTGAAATCAAGTAATTATAGATGGACAATGCATGTATGACTAACATGGATACAAAGCATCTGCAATATTTTTCTCCCATTTTTTTTTCCTTAGACAAATCATCAATAATTAATAAGTGGAGGACTCGTCGTGTATATAAAATAGGTCCCACTTGATTTCACATAAAGTGATTAACCAAGAAAAAAGATAAAAAAAAATATATCGAAATAAATCTCACTCCAACCAAAATGAATTTACTTGAGTATTTTTTTCCACTTCAACCAATATGATTTTAAAATGTAATGTTTGGTACATAATGATCCAAAGAGAAATCTGCATGTAAACCCAAAAGAGGACAAAAATCAATGTAGTCCCATCCCATGTCTACACTATTTTTTTTTCTTTCAAAAAGGGTTCATTATCTTGTGACTTTGTAGATACTGACAAAGTTGCTAATCAGCATTAACAAACCAATATTCCCCAACAACATGTTCAGGGGAGCATGGAGCAATCATATGGTATCTTAAAGAGGATATGTTAATGGGTTTTAATAGTGCTTTTTTGGTAGGGAGGGCACAATCAAATGTCCTTTTCATTATGTGGGACTTTGTTGGTTAACTATGTGTAACTTTTAACTTCAAAAATTGGAGCCGTAGAGTGAGATTTAAGAGCAATGTTATTTGGATTTAATCTGTTGATTTAATTATTTTTTGTCATTGAATTGACAGTAAACTCCACTTTTGATTTTGGTCGACCATCAATACAATGATTTTGATGCAATAGGTCACGATCAACAATTAGATCTAAATAATATTTTTCGATCTGCACCACTTTAGTGATAAGGACTATTCTTTTCTATTGGGCTATCACTTTTTTTTGGTGACATTGAGGAAAGTAATGCTTCAAATTGAAGTCTCACATAATGGATCACTTGTCTGAATTGTCCCCATATTCCACCAATGAAACTACTAACTGTGCTAATTCAACATTACTCTATATATTCCATGTAAGAGACCATCATATAAATTCAAACCATTTTCATAAACTTGCAAATCTTCTAACAATAACGGATTGTTATGTTACTATTTTGTGTTTTAACTATAGAAAATGCTTCATAAACATAATTTTTAGTAAGAGTTTCCATATCAAGCAATGTGGTAAACATAATTTTTAGGTAGAGTTTCCATATCAAGCAATGTGGTAGAGATATTTTTGTTCATGCTAATTAATAGTATTATGTTCTCGAACGAAGAAAAGATCAGTGAATCGTGTTTTTCATTATAGAAATTCTATTCACAAGAAAAAAAAAAGGCAAAATTTTACGGGCTCGTTTGGTTGCCGTATTAGAAATGTATGAATTAGATAAAATAATCTGATCTAATACAATATAGAAGGATAAAAGACAAGACTAAATAGGGTATTAGAATAATTCGTAATTTTATGTAGTGTTTGATAATGCACAACATAAACATTGGATATTAATTATTTAATCCAATCGGTTGTTTGATTAATAAATTATTTTATCGTATTAATGTTGAATTAATTAACAAAAATACACTCGATCAATGTTTGTTACATTGATTACAATTTGATTTTATCAGTTGAGGGGTTATAATGGTAAATGTGTAAAATAATACGTTTGAATTGAATTATAATACCACATCTTTTGGTGGTATTAAAATACCTTCATAATACATGTCTAACGTATAAAAAATATACGATAAGTATATTATTAGTATATGTTTTTAAAATTAATTCAATATCAAATTTGCTTATCAAACAAAATATTAATTCCAATTAAATAAAAAATAATACAATTCAATATTTAATCCCTTCATAATGCGTGTATCAAACGAGCCCTCCAAGACTACAACTGCTGAATTTGAGTAACTGAACCCTAGTAATTAGTGAAGGCAATAACATTAATAATCAAGTATTTTTCAAAGGCCCAACACGTCACGAAATCTCTAATTATATAAGTAGAAATTCGATTAAACTCCTCTTGCCATGCATGCATTTGCCATTGGAGCAGTTGACAAGAAGCTGAACTAAGTATCAAACAATCAAGATTATAACATAACTGTAATAGTAAGTAAAATCATTGCTAAAGAACCCGATAAATTGGATTTCAAGTTCAACTCTCGTCGACGAATCGGAGTTTATATAATAATCATGAGTCCTATAAAAAAATGATAGACTCTAAAAGAAAAAAAAAAATAAAAAATTCTTGAGTAAGATTGAGTGGTGGGACCTTTGGGATGATGGGTCAAAAATGAAATTGTACATTGCAAGCTGTATCTGAATTGTAAGATATAAACTTTCCGGAATTGTAAGATATAAAACACTACGTCGGTGTCCTTTTCTTTCTTCTTTTTGTCTTTTTGGGATACCCCACCCTTATATTCTCTTTGAACTAGGTACTATAAGATATCCCATTAGTCAACATTACATATTTATTTATTCAATAATCTAATTTTTTTAGTCACGCTCATCACTTCTTCTAGGATAAATGTGTCATTTCATGTATTAGGGGTACTGAATTAACTGTTACCTAAAGCTACTTACCCAAGATGAATAATGTTACCAAAGAATGCTCACCCACCTAAATTACTCAAATGGCCAAACCGCGTGGTTTCATATAGCCTTTGTATATAACTTTTTTTAATACAAAATGTTTTTAATATATTCCTTAAATAGGTCAAAAAAGAGAATCGTTAATACTTCGTTTGGTAGGAAGGATAGAAAATATGAAAGATGAAAAGTAGAAAAAATATATTTTATATCCTTCAAGGAAAGAAAATATGAATAATACACTTTTTTTGTGTGTTTTGTAGGATGAATGAAAAATAAAAATAAAAATAATTAATTTTTTTTTGTGCTCAGTAGATAGAAATATTTTTTTTTCAAAAAAATATATAAATACATATTTTATCATTGTACTTATGTATGAAATTAATGTATACATAATATATGTATATATAAAAGGATATATAGACATATAAGATACATTTTAACATAAATAATTAGCTTTTCATCCACTTTCCTTCTAAATTTGGAGGAATTGATTTTGGTAAGTTGGAAGGAAAGTTCATTCATCTACTTTTTTATCATTCCTATTTTCCTTCGTTACCAAATATAATGTTTTATCTATCCCTCAAACTTTCTATCATTTAATTTTTCTATCGTACCAAACGGAGTATAAATTATTTATAAGATCGAATTCAAATTTAGACCCAAAATAAGAATAATATTATGTTTTCCCATCAAAATTCTTTATTACTAAGACACGGCTCAAACTTAATTTACAAGTTTTTAACCATTCAAACGAAATTATAGGTTTTTTTTTGTTTCCGTTTATAAAGCTTAGCAGCATGTATCTAGGGAGCTGAAATCCACATAAGGAAACAACGGAAAAGAAAAACAAATTAAACATTGAAATATGTCGGTCAGAAGATTCTTCATGTGATTTAGAGAGAGAAAGTCAGGAGAAGGAGAGAGAAAGAGGCCTTCAATGTTGAAGCCCTTGAGGGTCATTGAGTCTTTTTATCTTCCCATGTGCTCACACTTTCCTACACTGTTTCTAGACTCTTTTAGGCTTTAGGGCAATCCCATCGCCTAAAGTTATCTTTTTTTTCTCTCTATTTAAAGCCTTTTAGTGAACTTTTTTGCAGTGGGGTCTGTGATTTTATTGACTTGAATGAACTCCTACTTGATTTTGCTTCAGAAGACTGTAATTAAGGTAGTTTTTCTTGGCTTTAATCACTATATTCTCGCAATTATTACCATTCTTGTTCACACTTTTCACGCACTCGTACACACTCTGGTTACAAACTTCATTTACTGGACCATTTCTAAACTTTTGCAGTTCCATATACTAGTGGGTGGTTGTTCCAATCTTGTCATTGGTTTTTTGGCTCATGTATTAGTGTTTGAGCTTTCTGGTTACTCAAAATTTTGCGTCTTTTCTTCAAATATGCTTGCTGGGTGCTTCAAAAATATGTCTTTCTTCAGTTTTGCATTCATTTTCGTGGGTTTCTGAGAGATTTGGGATCTTGGTTTTGTGCAGGTTTGGGTTTCGCGGTGTTTAGTGATACAGTGATTTTGGTGTCATTTTTTTTAGTGAGAGAAAGAGTAGAGAGAGAAAATCATGGCAGGAGGTGGAGGAGCTGCACCAGCAAAGGCAGATGAGCCTGCGCCACACCCACCAAAAGATCAGCTTCCCAATGTTTCCTACTGCATTACCAGTCCACCCCCATGGCGTGAGTGTCTCNATATAATGTTTTATCTATCCCTCAAACTTTCTATCATTTAATTTTTCTATCGTACCAAACGGAGTATAAATTATTTATAAGATCGAATTCAAATTTAGACCCAAAATAAGAATAATATTATGTTTTCCCATCAAAATTCTTTATTACTAAGACACGGCTCAAACTTAATTTACAAGTTTTTAACCATTCAAACGAAATTATAGGTTTTTTTTTGTTTCCGTTTATAAAGCTTAGCAGCATGTATCTAGGGAGCTGAAATCCACATAAGGAAACAACGGAAAAGAAAAACAAATTAAACATTGAAATATGTCGGTCAGAAGATTCTTCATGTGATTTAGAGAGAGAAAGTCAGGAGAAGGAGAGAGAAAGAGGCCTTCAATGTTGAAGCCCTTGAGGGTCATTGAGTCTTTTTATCTTCCCATGTGCTCACACTTTCCTACACTGTTTCTAGACTCTTTTAGGCTTTAGGGCAATCCCATCGCCTAAAGTTATCTTTTTTTTCTCTCTATTTAAAGCCTTTTAGTGAACTTTTTTGCAGTGGGGTCTGTGATTTTATTGACTTGAATGAACTCCTACTTGATTTTGCTTCAGAAGACTGTAATTAAGGTAGTTTTTCTTGGCTTTAATCACTATATTCTCGCAATTATTACCATTCTTGTTCACACTTTTCACGCACTCGTACACACTCTGGTTACAAACTTCATTTACTGGACCATTTCTAAACTTTTGCAGTTCCATATACTAGTGGGTGGTTGTTCCAATCTTGTCATTGGTTTTTTGGCTCATGTATTAGTGTTTGAGCTTTCTGGTTACTCAAAATTTTGCGTCTTTTCTTCAAATATGCTTGCTGGGTGCTTCAAAAATATGTCTTTCTTCAGTTTTGCATTCATTTTCGTGGGTTTCTGAGAGATTTGGGATCTTGGTTTTGTGCAGGTTTGGGTTTCGCGGTGTTTAGTGATACAGTGATTTTGGTGTCATTTTTTTTAGTGAGAGAAAGAGTAGAGAGAGAAAATCATGGCAGGAGGTGGAGGAGCTGCACCAGCAAAGGCAGATGAGCCTGCGCCACACCCACCAAAAGATCAGCTTCCCAATGTTTCCTACTGCATTACCAGTCCACCCCCATGGCGTGAGTGTCTCTATCTTCCTTTGTTTTTAATAGTATATTCAGTGAATTTTACTTTTTTTTTTTTTAAAGTTTTTTAAGAACTGTTAAATCGATTATGGCTGGTTGGTCTAGAAAGTTACCCTAAGTAGCTGTGGGTTCTGTTTCAGAAGAATCCATTTGCTTTCTTTTCTCATTAAAGTTTGTTATTCCTTTTATTAATTGCTTCAAATATTCTCGATGTGACTGTTTTATGTAGCATATTTTAATTTTTAAAGTAAACTATATTTCGTCAGAGGAAAAAAAAACACAAACTAGTCATGGACAAATAGTCATGAATTATGGTACCATTAATTGAAAATTTTCTTTTTTAATGTACTGTGTTGGGGAATCTTTGAACTTGAGTTTGTTGCGGTATCTATGGATTTTCGGTCTATGTGGGGGTAATTGGCATATGGTAAAACCCACACCATCTAGTACGATTTTGTTAAAAGACCATTTGGGTTGGCAAACCTGAACCTTTTGAATGTAAGATATTGTGTCTATCTACAATTTCTTTATTCCGGAAAAATTACATAATAATTCAGAATACTTCTTTACTTTTGGTGGACCATCTTTGAGTTTTCTGTATGTAATTGTATAATTGAATTTCATCCAACGTGCACAAGCACACAAACGTAGTTGCATGCTCATTTGTTTTGCATCAATTGTTTTGGTCCAATTCCTTTAACATTGTGGGGTAATTTCTGATGCAGCTGAGGCTATCCTCCTTGGATTTCAGCATTATTTAGTGATGCTTGGCACAACAGTTATCATTCCTACGGCTCTTGTTCCTCAAATGGGAGGAAGAAATGTGAGTCCTGAGCATGCAAATATGTAGTTTACTTCCATTTGAAATTGGTATTGTATTAGATGATATCGTTCCCTATTCTAATCAAACCACTTGAGCCATTCTTCCAGGAGGAGAAAGCAAAAGTCATCCAGACTTTACTTTTTGTTGCTGGGCTGAACACCCTGTTGCAGTCGGTGTTTGGGACTAGATTACCTGCTGTGATTGGAGGATCATATACCTTTGTTGCACCCACAATATCGATTATCCTGTCTGGTCGATGGAGTGACCAAGACCCTGTATCGGTTCGTGATCTAAATTCCCTCCCGTAATATTTTCTGGTTTTGAGATGGCACACAATTTTATGTGGCTTAATGCTTGATAAACAAAAAATGGATACGATTAATGGCTTTGTTAATTATGTTCCAGATACACATTTTAAATAATACTGCATATTTATTCTGTTAGTTGAAATCTAAAATTTGTTTGTTTAAGGCTCAGAATCAATGGCCTATGTGATAGTTTTTGTTTATTGCCAAATTTCATCTAAACAAAACTCTTGTTGAGCAATTATTTTGGCGAAACATAGGGCTACCCAAATTTTCTTTTACTCGTAAAAGGAGGAGAATTCACGCATCCAATATTTCATTGATCTTACTGAGATTTGATTCTAAAGTTGCAATCAGTTTTATGGCAATTCAGAGATTCAAGAAGATAATGCGGGCAACCCAGGGAGCACTCATTGTTGCTTCAACTATTCAGATAGTCTTAGGTTTCAGTGGCCTCTGGCGTAATGTTACAAGGTTGGTTCAGATTTCTGAATGTTATACATTCAATAAATTTGAGTAATGCTTGGACAATTTGGATTGTTATTGTTTCTGTAATTGTAATGGGATGCACATTTTTGAGCCTGTCATTTTTATGAATTCATTCTGAAGATCATATAGTTGGATGTTTTTTAGTTGGACATGCTATGTTTTATTCAGATCATTTAGTCAGTGTGATTTCTTAAGCTTAGATTAATAAATTTGGTTCCTCTTGTTGATACGAATGCTGTCCAGTGTTGGCTCTAATGTATACTGAATGTGTTGGTGAAGTTTAAATATGTTGTCTTTAGTCATTTTCTCATAGAAGTTTCTGAAAACCATGTTGATTAATGTTTTAATTTCCTATATACGAATGTTCTCAGGTTTTTGAGTCCACTTTCTGCCGTTCCTTTGGTTGCTCTTGCTGGTTTTGGGCTCTACAAGTTTGGTTTTCCAGGGGTATGTATTGAAATTCAATTTCTTGATCTGTATCTTCAATTTGGAGATAGTCGCATGTAATGACAAATCACGGCCATATAGCTTTACCGTGTTTACTGTGGATTATGACTTTGATGCTATTATAATGCCCGCTTATTTGCCCTCTAAACATTTGGATTTGAACTCTTGCCTTGGTTATTCAGGTTGCCAGATGTGTTGAAATTGGGCTGCCACAGCTCATCATATTGATTTTTCTCTCTCAGGTGGTAAACTTTATTGTATCACGATATTACACTTATTTCTTTCCATAAAATTCACAAGATTTAGACATCATTTATTATTTATCTTCACTTTCGTTGCTTATTTGCAGTATCTGCCCCATCTGATACACTCAGGAAAACATATATTTGCTCGTTTTGCTGTTATATTCTCTGTGGTGATTGTATGGATTTATGCTCATCTACTTACTGTTGGTGGGGCTTATAATGGAAAGGCACCAAAGACACAAGTAAGCTGCCGTACTGATCGTGCTGGTCTTATTGATGCTGCTCCATGGTAAGCACGAGCTGTTGATGATAATGGTTACCCAATTTGGTATTTTTTCTGCTTTTATGTATTAATTTGATGAATTAACTACAAAATGTTGCATCTTTCAGGTATCAATTTTGTTAGAGTTGTTTGGTTGTATGCCACATATACTGGGGTTATTCTTGCACCCCTTCATTTGGAACTCTCTAGCGGATTCTTATTTATCCGTAAAAAGAAAAAGAAAAAGAAAATTATTAGTGGCTATTATCTTTTATTCTCAAGCCTAGATTGTTCACTGATATTTCTTTATGAGTTGTTTTTGGATTACTCGAGAATGGGCCATTGCAATTAATTGAATGTCAAAGAAGAAATTAAACAAATGGTCATAAATAGTTAGATTGGAAAATATACGCACATTGATTTTGTAGGAACTCTGGCTGTCTGCGTTGATGACTATATGGATGAGAAAGTTGCTTTCATGCAACTGGTAATCGAGTTCAACTGGGAGAAAGCTAGTGCTTGCGTATTCTGATTCTGTGTAGTGAACAATACATTTTCTTTCTTTTCTTGAAGTGTTTACTTTCTCTTCGGTCCACAGATTCTCTCAGATGATATGTGTTGTTGAGTAACATCAAGCTTGAGGTGTTGTTTTGGGATAAAGGTTCGATTTGGTGTGATAATGTAGAACGTCGCTTAGGTGTTGCATGATGACATGTGCGTGAGAATAGCCGTTATAGTTTTGCTGGGATTTGCATCTGCAGGATAAGAGTTCCATATCCCTTTCAATGGGGAGCACCTTCATTTGATGCTGGTGAAGCCTTTGCGATGATGATGGCTGCATTTGTTGCTCTTGTGGAGGTTTGTTTTCATCTCTCAGTGCTTGTAAACTAGTGGCCAAATGGGAAGTCCTTCACATTTTAGTAGTGCTTAATGTTCCTACCATTATCTTCATAGTTGGGTTTATGCCTCCCTGCTTATGTTTATATTTACTATTGACTTTGCAGTTTGCATAGTTATTTATTTTTTGCCTTCTTTTATGTAATCAATCCCTTCATACTATTATGATGTGTTCTCGAGGAGGAATTAAACAAAATCGATTCATACAACATGGAAACATCTTCAAAGTTAAATGACTATCTATATTTGTTTAGGACAGGCATGCATTTAATTGCTTTTAAGAGTGTTGTTGCATAAGATTTGTGTTTTACATTAACGGTTCTTTTGGTATGATGGAAAATTGGAGAAATGAAAAAGTATAAAGGAGGAAATATGAGGGATGGATAAAACATTATGTTTGATTAGTTCTTTCAACCCACCAAAATCTATCCCCCTGAATTGGGCAAAAAAGTGGAAGGAAAGATTTTCATTTGAATTAAAATGTAAGATTATTTGCTCGTATATCCCTCAATATCCACATATATTTTATTGGTCTACTGGATATTATAGATAAGTTGATTTCGTCTAAGGAATTTAACAGTGAAATATGCATGTGTATTTTTTTCCCTTTTCACTTTTTTATCCATACCAAATATAAAATTTTTTCCGTCCAACTTTATGTTCTTCCTACCAAAGACAAAAGAGGGAAAGGATGAAAGGTTTCTTTCTTCTTAGATAGATTAAAATTTTATTTCGGTACATAGTTTCGATCAGTTTGGAAATGAAAACGGAAACAGAAACGTTTTAGAAAACATTATAGAAAAGGAAGAAGTTTGGAAATTTTTTTGTGAAACATACCGAAACATGTCAAAATATATTGAAACACCTCTAAATATAGGAATTTTGACATTCAATCCTTCTTTCGTTTCAACGAGACCATTTTGACCAGTTGAAAAGGAAATTTAGTTTTTTTTTTGGAGGGAGGGGAGGGGACTTGAACCCTTGATTTCTAGAAGACAAAGCCTTTACAAGGTAAGGAGTACCATTGGACCAAAGGCCCGTTGGTGAAATTTAGTTACTTGCTTTGAGAATAGAAAAATATTTGCCTCCCACTTTCCTTTCTTTCACTTTTCCATCTATCCTACCAAAACGATCTTAAATTGGCAAGGTTTAATTAATAATCATGTTTCAAAACTAACATGTTTTCCTTCATGTTTTAATGGTTTATGCAGTCTACCGGTGCCTTTATTGCGGTGGCAAGATATGCAAGTGCAACTCCGCTGCCACCATCTATTCTCAGCCGTGGTGTGGGTTGGCAGGTGAATTAAATGCATTTTGTTTGCTTTATTAATTTTATGATCAAACTTAACCATCGAAGGTTACTGAACCAGATTGTTCTGTGCATCTTCATGTGATTAGATTATGTCTTTTGACTTTCTATGTTCTCAGTAATACTCACGATGGAAGTTTACACATGCGTGTGTACACAAGCAAAAGCACAAGAAGAAATAATTCCATAAACTGAAATTTCGATATTGATAGTATTTCTGTTTCACTTACATTTATAAAACTCATAGTTGAGGGGCTATGTGATTGATATGGTAACAAGTAGCATCACTGCCTGTATATGCCTGCTGCCACAGTCAGAGAGGATAATAATGACTGAAAACAAGAGATGGGGGTACTCGATACTGTTCCTACCACTTTTGTGCCCAGCTTATGTAGTGTGGGTTGATTAATCGCACACAGCTAAAGAAATAGAAGAGAAAGGAAAAAATTAAAGGGGGCAACCATCTGTTCTGGAACAATCTAGACTACCAGTTATATTGCTAGACAGTATGTGTGCGTGTAAGTATAAAAGTTGATTAACGTAAAGTTGAAAATGATGATTTGTTTTGCACATAAAAATAATGGTGCAAAAAAGTGGAGAAGAAAACATTAAAGATGATAACAATATTTTCTTGGTCACTTTAACGAGTATGTGGGTTTAAAATATGAAGGAAAAAAAGACTCTCTGTCTCTCATGCACTCACGTACGAGTGCCTGCTGGATGTTCGTGGGTAGTGTAATTGCTCATCCTTAAAATGTTCCATGTATAAAACATTTCCAACTACGGTCATCTTTTGCGGAATTCTTTGATTCAGAATTTCAGATCATCATAGAATTCTGTACATTGTGAGTTAATATTTTTTTTTATCCTCAGGGAATTGGCATTTTGTTGTCTGGGTTGTTTGGAACTGGAAATGGATCTTCTGTATCTGTGTAAGACACAATCACCACCTTTCTGCTGGATTCTCATCTTTATTTTGCAATAATTACTATGGAAGTTCCTAATGACTTGGTTTCTTTGCAGTGAGAATGCTGGCCTTTTAGCATTGACTCGTGTTGGCAGTCGACGAGTTGTACAAATATCGGCTGGCTTCATGATCTTCTTTTCCATTCTTGGTAAATTCTTCATACTTGAGGTTTTAACGACTGTTAAATAACTTTTTCATGACATATTTTCTTGATTATCAATTGAATTTAAATTGTCATACAGGAAAATTTGGAGCAGTCTTTGCTTCAATTCCAGCACCAATAGTTGCTGCTTTGTATTGCCTGTTCTTTGCTTATGTGGGTACGTATCAATGGTGTAGCAAGCTAGCAAGGGCACATTCTTCACCTCCAATTCATTTGGTCCTTGTAGGTAGTTGATTTCTTTTGTTTAATAATGCCCATGCAGGTTCGGGAGGTTTAAGTTTCCTTCAGTTCTGTAATCTCAACAGCTTCCGAACAAAGTTCATATTAGGCTTCTCTATCTTTATGGGCTTGTCTGTGCCCCAGTACTTCAATGAGTATACGGCTATAAATGGGCGTGGCCCCGTCCACACAAAAGGGAGATGGGTATGCACAACAATGACAACTCCTGGAGCTCTCTTTTTATCTTCTTGTTTCGGTTAAATTTATGTTTATTTTTTTTGATCAAATATTTCATGCTTTTTTGTTTTTGGGCAGTTCAACGACATTGTCAATGTTCCTTTCTCATCAGAAGCTTTTGTTGCGGGCGTGTTGGCATATTTCCTGGACAACACACTGCACAAGAAGGATGGTGCAATAAGGAAAGACAGAGGTAAGCATTGGTGGGACAAGTTCCGGTCCTTCAAGACAGATACAAGAAGTGAGGAATTCTACTCCTTGCCTTTCAATCTGAACAAATATTTCCCATCTGTATGATTTGTGCATCACTGAGATAGAAGGTGGCCTTACTATATTCAGCTCCCTCAGTCACTTGGAAATTCTATTTGTGGGGCCGAATTAGTCCACCGGTGTCCTTTCACTTGTGTATCCTAATACATGCTAAAGACGTAGAAGTCAGTCTGGTGAATTAAAAAATGCTTAGGGCATTGGTTTAATACGTTTCGTGATGTAAATCTAATGAGTTACGTGGATTTGGAGTAGCAACAAAGCAAGTTTGCTACTTTCAACGCTGTTTTTTGTCCAGAATTTTGCTGTACAATTTTATTCCCTGCATCTACAAGTTATAATTATGAGAACACCTGCAACTCTAATTGGTATACTGAGTAATTTCCTTCTCGGGTATGTAGAGTACTCTCTTTTTTTCGGATGATCTAGGGCTTCTTGTTCTTTGAGTTAATGGATTTTGTGACCCTGTTTATCCCAGATAGCAGATTATGTTGCGTAATGTAAATTACTGGGCTGACCATTTCAATATCATACAAATTAACCACCTTGTTTATATGCTTCTACTCATGATGTTCATGCATTTCATTTGTTTGAATCTTGTGTAATTGTGTTTTAACATTGGAGAACTGAGTGTAAGATGTGAGATTGGAGTTTGGAGAGGGTCAAATGTGTGTAGTCACACTTAGGTCACAATGGAGCAAACTTACTGCAGCCCTAAGGTGCACCCTCATTTTTGTACTCTAGCTCCAAATCCTTAAATTCTCACATGAATGCTCCAAAAATCTCCTTTTTTCTTGTTTGGCACATTGGGTAAACTCAGGTTAATCAAGAGACTCAAACACTGTAGACTCAGCTGGCACTAGTGAGCCCAACCCTTGGGGAGGCCTGTCCATCTCCACTAATTCTTTACTAATGGTTTACTCCTAGGTTGGCTAAGAGTGTGCTGTAGGTTGAACCTTCTGCCTTTGCAGGAGATATTGGCAATACTCAATTAGAGATATATTGGGTCCTCTGCTACTTCTATTCTGGAAATGAGGCCCAAGGCTTCAATATTGTCACAAGTCTGCCTGTTTGCAACGAGCTGAAATCCCTTGCATATGCTCTTCATAGATCTCCTTCAAGATGAAGGGGCACAAGGTAAAATAAGGAAACCAACTGGGCATCGTCCGGTTAGCAGCCTTTGATTCTTTCAAGATTCTACTAACTAAGAGGTCAATTCTGCCAGAGGCAAGAGTTGTTTTATTATGCCGCCTCTTTGAGGAGAAAATATTCAATGCAACGGCGATACCACGTCATCACCGTTACGTGGTGTCACCACAAGTAGGCAAAGTGAGTTCTATGCGAGTCTTTCAGGCTTCTGTTCACCTTATGTGGGTGTTTCTCCTCTGCTATAAATGCATTGCTCAAAGTTGTAATTATTGATTGGTTATTGTGATGATCATCATCTACCTATTCATACCTAAAAAATGGGATAAAAGAAGAAAAACCATTCCCTTACAAGAACCCTAAAACTGCTCTCCATCCTTTTTGGTGTGGGTGGTCTACTTAGAATGTTTAAATACAATGGTAGTGACATTGGGGCCTACAAAAAATGGTGCTCCCACCCATCTTAATTCATGAAAGAGAAAAGGAGTTCAATGCTGCCCACTAGCTTTCTTTGCTTAAATAAATAATTCACAAACACAAATGGAAAAGTTGGACCTTTCATTCAAACTTTCATGGCTAGCAGAGAAAATAGTACAAAATGAGGTTGATATCCTAACCCAGTATTTAATGATATTGTACTCCTTAATATCTGGCCATAGTCTTTGAACCTGAACCTGAACCAGAACCAGAACCAGTGATGCATGATTAGAGCAGGAAGGTTATCATACCTAACACTGCACGTGGCTGTATAAAATAATTCATAGCATATGCTTTCACATTTAAGAAATTCTTTTCAGGGTACTTGGGCCAGTCAAGTTAAGGTTGTACCATCAGCCAAGTTTTAATCCTCTCAAATATACTAAGATTCTAAATAAAGTGGTAATAGGTAATGTCCTGTGGGTTCTAGTCATGTATAAATAGTATGGTATCAAAATTTGTTTAAGTCCAATGGATAATATAAGTAGCAGTAGTAATAGAAATAAGTTATATTGAATCTTAGCAATTCTTTTAGATCAGGTCACGAGAGATTTATCTTTTGTGAATACCCTAGTTTTAACGTAGATAATCTTTCTTTGATCAGACCTAGGAAAAAATTAATCGAAGTGCACATAAATTAGCTCAAACATATTTGACCGTTGAAATAATAAAAAAAAAAGACTTTTAAGATTTTGCTTTACACCAAGTTTATGGAGTCCAACATGATTGGTCTTTGTCACAATGGCTTTTTCATTGCATAACTGAAATGATAGGGGAGGCATTCAATATTGAGGGGACAGAAAATAGAAAATAGAAAATAGCTCAAATTATTTAGATTTAATTTATTAATTTAATTGTTTATAATTATTACATTGACAATAAATTTTAATATTTGTTAAAATCCACAATTAATCTAATAATTGTAATAAATTAAATGAATTATGATCAAATGAGTTTTTTAATTAGTTCTTAGAGATTGTGTAATCAAATCATAGCAGTAATGCAGGGGGGAAAAAGGATCACTATGACTTGTCATTCGTCTGATATGACGACAGAAAAACCTTACAGACTATTTGGCCAGCATTTGATATTTTTTTCTTTTTTTTTTTTTTTAAATTTCTTTTTGTGTTCTTCTCTTTTTGGGTTTGAAAAGAAACCACTTGATCTGTACCAATTGCTTGTTTCCAAAATCTAACAACCTGGCTTCAAAACTTTATCTATGGTCCACTGCCAAATGATAATTTTGCATAGAAAAACATAAGGTAGGTGAGTGGGTAAGACATTTCTTGCTTTCTGAGGTGTTAGTATCAATCATAATTCGAATCACAACTCCATCTTGGTAGTAAAGTACCACTCTTATCATCTACGCCACTCAAGTTCGGATTTCATTCCCTGTCGATGGACATAGGAAAACTCATAATTTCAATGGTAGGTCAACGATGCTTTTAAATGTCATTTTTTTTTTCCTGTTGCATCTATCTTCAATACGATCTAATTAAAGGTTTTCACTTCTCAGTGAGTGAAAGATTTGTTCCCGTGTGTACGTAATATGATTCATATTATGATCAAGGAAAAATATCTTAATGAGGATATATCATAGCCTATTTTGCATATTTAAGTACCAACGCGGATAGAAATAAAATTATGAAGGTTTAAAATGGCTAATTTTTGTGTTTTATTTCTATTGTGTTTAAAAATTGAATAAGAAAGAAGTGAAAAGGATGGTTTATTCCAAACCCCAAAAATAAAAAAAAAGTTCTGTTTGCCTTTTTGTTTCTTTTCTGAATAAGAATACTTTTCTTTCACACCCTTTTATTTTTTTCATAGTCAGCCAAAGAGAAAAAACAAAAAAATAAAAGATGGCTTTTTTTATTATTATTATTTTTGATCAAACACTATTACAAGAAAGGGAATAACGATGTTCAATTTACACGACCTTAAGATTCAACAATTGAGACGGTGACTATTAAACCATCTGCTAACCTAAAAAAATGAAGGTTTAGGATTTTATTTTTTTGGTTTCTTTTCTATTTAAAAAACCAGGTCCAAGTCATGAAAAAAAAAAGGAGTAAATCTCATAAATGTCCTTGAACTATAGCTTTTGTTTTAAATTGTTTCTTGAATTTTTAATTATTTTAATTTGTCCCCTAAACTATGTAATTTATTTCAATCAACCCTTTTTGTTAAGATTAGTTGATAAATAAGACAAAATTTGTTAAAATTAACCGTTAAATGAGGGATTCAATTAAGATTGATGGTTAATTTATCTCATTTAATAGTTTAATTTTAAGAGAAGGAGTCGATTGAAATAAATTACATAATTTAGGGGATAAATTAGGACAATACAAAATTCAGGGGGCAATGTAAAATAAATATCATAAATCAAGGGACATTTATGAGATTTATCCTAAAAAAATTACCTTCCAAACAACAACATTTAGGGAAAAATTTAACTTTGACAATTCTACACATGAGCTGGACACAAAAATAATAAAGTCACAAATTTAGGGTCAATTTGAAAAATTCTAATAATAATTAAATTAACTATTTTTTTATAAAATTAAATAAATAAATAAAATCTTTAAACAAACTATTCACCATACGAATTCGACACGATAAACTTCGCGGATTCAAAATGCCATTTTTCTCCCATTTTGTAACGGCACAATGTGTGCGGAATCTTTGACACGCGACAAGCACTTACAACGTACAATGGTGAGTTTTATGCGGTGCGTGTTCGGTTTTAGTTGATTGAGTGGTGTGAGGGAGGAGGGACCCACTTAAACCTCACTCATTCATTCCTCCTCCTAATCTATAACGGCCGTGGTTTGGTGAGAAATAAGAAACGTCTCTCTCGTACGCCGAACCCACACTCAACCACAAGCGCCTGTAACGTAAAAATATGATACGTTTACATCTCCCTTAAATCGTTTATTTTATAAATGGGTCGATACTATTAATAAATAAATTAATTATAAATAAAAATTAATAAAAAAATATATAATACAATTAATTTATATATCAATTGCATTCATAACACAAATTGAATGTAGCAGCACTCGTTAGCCATAAATTAATAAAGAATCAAATATGACTATGAATAGAATATTTTTTTATACCAATCAATTAAGATCAATTTCTTCTTTTTTTGTTTTAAACGATTACGAGGGTTTGAATCAACTTATGTGTATTTTGATTAATTTTTTTTCCGATTCGGTCAAATACAGATTCATCCACGTGAGAATTAGAAGATTTATGAAGAATAAATCTCTCATAGACTGATCTCAAAAAATTGTCAAAATTCAAATTTAAAACGTCTGAATTTACAGTTCGTCCTTATTGTCGCTTAAACTATCCCTCGGGATTAGTAAGACCCATCTCACTCAATACAACAGANTTGTTTTAAACGATTACGAGGGTTTGAATCAACTTATGTGTATTTTGATTAATTTTCTCTCCGATTCGGTCAAATGCAGATTCATCCACGTGAGAATTAGAAGATTTATGAAAGATAAATCCCTCATAGACTGATCTCAAAAAATTGTCAAAATTCAAATTTAAAACGTCTGAATTTACAGTTCGTCCTTATTGTCACTTAAACTATCCCTCGAGATTAGTAAGACCCATCTCTCTCAATACAACAAACAAACTTAACGGTATATTTTCGGTTTTGTATCGTATTTAAATCTTCTAGTGATAAAATTTATTTAATCTATATTTGATTTATTCATATTCATAAATAGTTAAATATATATCGAGTATGTGTCGTGCATAAGTTATATTTATTGAGTATGTGTCGTGTCAAGGAAATTTCGTGTCGATTNTAAATCTTCTAGTGATAAAATTTATTTAATCTATATTTGATTTATTCATATTCATAAATAGTTGAATATATATCGAGTATGTGTCGTGCATAAGTTATATTTATTGAGTATGTGTCGTGTGAAGGAAATTTCGTGTCGAGTNGTGATAAAATTTATTTAATCTATATTTGATTTATTCATATTCATAAATAGTTAAATATATATCGAGTATGTGTCGTGCATAAGTTATATTTATTGAGTATGTGTCGTGTCAAGGAAATTTCGTGTCGATTTATTTATTTGACATGTCAAAAAACTGAAATTGTTTTATTACTTGAACCCTGCTAAGACTCAATTTAAATTTATTAATTTCGTATTGATTTTGTATCATACAAAAAAAAAAAAAAATCAAGAGAAAAAGAAAAAAGAAATAGAGAAATCTTTAGATAGGCGCGTGAATGTGAGTGGGTTTGAAGCAAACGTTAGCAGAAGTTACCACCCGTATGAGGAATAAGTGACGTAAGCAATTCACGTCTTTATATGAGAATATAAGTACACGTGGCAATCATATAGATATTGCAGAACAGCTGGTAGAATAAAGCAGGGTAACGTATCAATTAGGAAGTGAGGATCACCTGTACTCTCACATTCTCCANAGATAGGGGCGTGAATGTGAGTGGGTTTGAAGCAAACGTTAGCAGAAGTTACCACCCGTATGAGGAATAAGTGACGTAAGCAATTCACGTCTTTATATGAGAATATAAGTACACGTGGCAATCATATAGATATTGCAGAACAGCTGGTAGAATAAAGCAGGGCAACGTATCAATTAGGAAGTGAGGATCACCTGTACTCTCACATTCTCAATCTTCACAAACCTAACCACTCAAAGCTCACCACGTCATAGAATTTTAGAGGTTATCCAACTCTTATTCAATTGGATTCCCAAGTTCAATCCACCACATCTACGTGATAAGAATCGTACGGTCCTGATTTGGTCTATCTCCCTTGAGTGATCTTAGAGGTAAAAATTGTAGGGTGAAATAGTCCAGTTTTGGCCTTGACTTGGGTGCCGACAAATTTTATTACTTTAATTAGTATTTTTATTATTTTTGTGAATTATTTTATAATAATAAATTTATTATTTTTATGGATAATTTATCACTTTTATAGATTTTTTTTATCACTATTGTGATAACTATTTTTTTAATATAAAAAAAATTATCACTTCCGTGGATAAATTATTACTTTTATATGTATTTTTTACTATTATTGTGATGTAGTGAAAAAAATCTAAAAAAATGATAAATAAAAAGACTAAATTTTTTTTGCCTAGTAGTCAATCTTTTACAGAGAGGCTGAACATACTACAAAATAGTTGAGGTCAAAAGTCCAATAGGATATCAGATGGTGGGTGCTGGCTATAAATATAT
Source organism: Ilex paraguariensis (assembly GCA_963454935.2). NCBI lineage: Eukaryota > Viridiplantae > Streptophyta > Magnoliopsida > Aquifoliales > Aquifoliaceae > Ilex > Ilex paraguariensis. Next base: position 1,665,462 of record CAUOFW020005280.1, read on the forward strand.
TGACGCAGTACTCTTACCTTCTTCCTTCCTCAATTCCGTCTCTTACAACTTCATCTCTTGTGTGACAGTGTGGGTGAGAGAGAGAGAGATGGGAAATTGCCAAGCCATTGATAATGCAGCTCTAGTAATACAACATCCAAGTGGTAGAGAAGACAAGCTGTATTGGCCTGTCACTGCTTGTGAAATTATGAAGATGAACCCTGGTCACTATGTTGCTCTTCTCCTCAGCACCACCACCTTGTGCCCATCCTCCACCACCGCTGCCGCCCCCTCCACCAACAATAGCAAAAATCTTACCAATAACAACATCAACCACCACCCAGTTCGTATTACACGGATTAAACTTCTCCGGCCAACTGATACTCTTGTTCTTGGTCATGCTTATAGACTCATCACCACAGAAGGTTTGTTAGTCACTGGTGGTTCTTTAGTTTTTTTTTTGGCTTAAAAATAAGAACATTCAGTTTGATTATTGATATGTGTATGTTTTTTCTGAATTTCTAGAGGTTATGTGGGCAAAAAAGTATGCAAAGATGAAGAAGAAACAACCAGAATCAGCTGAGAAACAAGAAAGAATGAGAGAGAAGCCAGGTTTAGAGTTTGAGACAGCAAGAAACAGCACTGAAATAGATAAGACCAACCAGGTAAACTTCCTGATTTACACACTTTTATAATTTATTGTTGATTTCTGAAGAAAATATTTCTTGAAATTGATTATTGTAAGGAGAAAGGAAATAAAATTGTACATCAGAATAATTGATGAGGGTGTATTTGGTTCTGCTCCAAACACTTTTCTGTTTATAATTAGTTTAATACAAATGTAATCAATATGAGAACCCCCCCCCCCAAAAAAAAATAAAAAAATACAGGTTTGATATAAGTAAAGAAAATGATTCTTCATATCAACTAGTTTCATAAAAACTATTTCTAATGTTTGCTTGCAAATCTTTTTGATTATGTATAGACTGCTGCTTGAAATACTCTCTCTGTTTATGGTTAGTTTATTATACAGAGACCTTAGCAATTGAAGGGGAAAAAAAAGGGTTATTTGTCAATACTATTATTTCCTTAAAGCATGAAAATCTGTCCCACAGAGGCTTTTAGAATCTCCTCCTCTTTTTCTTTTTGGGTAACAGGGGACTTCTGTTTAAAAGGGTTGATCTACAATTCCAAGATCTTATATTATATAACTAGATCTGTAGTTGCATAATAAATTATTATGTGCTGCAATCTCCCAATTAATTTCTGGCATAGGAAAAAGCATACAATTGAACTTCCATACATTGAAGGCTTTCATGAACAAGGAGTACCGACAAAAGCTAGATCAATCCAAAGGGGAAAGAATTGGAGTATTGCTAAAGGGAAATTCAAGATCTTCTTACCAAATAGTTAATCTGCAAAAGCCATTCTCCATGGAGTTGTGATGGATTGTCTGCAAAAGAGCTAAATTAGAAAGAGGATCTCTAATTTTAGCAATAAATTACAAACCACTGAATGATGCTTTACTATGGATAAAATATCCAATTCCAAGTAAAAAAGGCTTATCAGGAGCAATACATAACACTTGTACAGTTCCAAAGTGACATGAAATTAGGATAAATCGAAATATTGAAAAAAGATCACTATAGAAATTGACATTTATAGTTCCGTTTGCTCAATCTGAATGGAAAATAATGTTGTTTGGTCTAAAAAATGATTCATTGGAGTTTCGAAATACAATGAACAAAAATTTTCGTTTATAAGTTGATTGTTCTATCATCAGTATTGATTGTGTATTTAAGTGTTCAAGTGCATATGACTAATATTGAACACATTTCTCAGGGTAAGTTTATCTTCATAAGATATTAATTCGATTGAAAGATCAATTTAATTACTTTGTGATGGATGTAGGAATCTAAAAAACTGCTACTGCTACAGGTAAAACAATGGGGAAGGGGGCAACATTGGGCATCTAAAAGTTCATTTCTCAATAATATTCTTTTCTCAGTGATGAAAATGTTTCTCTAAATATATACAGCATTTCAGGTGAGAAAACACGAAGGAAATCGTCCAAGAACAACTTCATCGGCAAACTCTGCTGCTGCTAAATTAAGAACATGGCAACCCTCCTTACATAGCATCTCGGAGGCCGCAAGCTGATTGTTTTATATCTGTTAAGTCCTTTGTATGAGAAAGAAGTGAGCTTCTTTAACTGCTGAGAATCAATATAGGACATCCCGGAGGTGGTTAGTGTGCCAAGTGATTCAAAAGAGTTCCTCGAGAGCAGGTTCTGATGTGTTGAACTTGTATAGCAATGAAAGATCAACTCATACAACATTACTGTAATTAACTGCTGTCCTTTCCTAGCCTCAAAACTTCGTTCTTGAAGGATGTTAAACAAATCACTTGCACTCCATGAGTCGGTTCCCAGCATTTTTACATCTTTCAAGTTTGAAAAGTTTCTACTGCCACCTTCCGGTTCAGTTGAATTCACAACTTTGTGCATCTGTGAAAGAAAGCTTCCTAATGATATGCGGGACAAACATTGTTATTATTTTCCTAAGTTGCCAATAGATCTCCAACGGGCACTGAAATTGGTCCTGCACCAGGGTCAACCCCCCTCCCCAGCCCCCAAAAAAAAAAAAAAAAACACACACCATGGAGCTGCAGAACTCAGGTGGATAAAGGGAAGAGGTAATATTTGATCTAATAGGACTTTTCATCTTCACCCTAACACCAAAAATGCAGAACATAAATCCTCCTTGCTTCTTAAGTTAGGTCAATCTTCCATGTTAAGTTTTTTACTGGTTACTTTCAATCTAAGTTTGTCACATTACCTGCTGAAATGTATAATGCCAACTAGGGTCAGAAAAAGATACTTCAAACACCTTAATGATAAAAAAGAAGAAGAAATAAAAGCATTTCTTTCATGACAGATAATGAATGGTAGAGCAGGAGTTACAAGAATACAAGTAATCATTATGTTTTGTTTTTTTTGACTTTGAGACAATCATATTGATCACCTTTTGGTGCATTGTGATTTGTGAGGAGTGGAATCATTCTCCCTAGGCCAATAATGCAATTAGATCCTTCTTCCTTCAGGCTGCCAAAGGAATCAGAAAAGTTCTATAAAAGCAGAAAATGACCTCTTTTTTTTCTTTGTTGCTTCAAATAAAATAATTGGACGGCCGTAGGCAGAGAAAGGAACCTTCAAAATTGCAGGCCCTTCAGCTTGAATTCGACACAATGAGGATGACACAGCGTTGAAGTTGCTCCATTCGTTTTCTGAACATCATATCTCTGCACAGTAATAAAGCTGCACATCTCTGATGCTCCTCAAATACTGTAGTTTGATCCCAAAAAAAAATACTTCAGTGTGAGAGTCTCATGCACAGTGAAACTCTATATAATTAGCAAATAAGTAGAAAATCATTGCAGAAGTAATCCATGATATAAGTTTCTAAATTCTTAAAAAAAATTGACAACAGTAAATGAAGGTGGTCCATCCCCACCCTGAAGAATAATCTCAATTGATAGTAGCTTCATTCAACTTGCATTTCTCCATTAAGAATATGAAAGAACAGATAACTAACAGCAATCATTGCTTGGACGGTTTCCTGCCTCAAGAGGGGGAGGGAAAATGAACACTCATAATATTTCATCTACCAAAGACTTTGAAAATGGCCCTTGGAATGATAATGTTCACAAGCCTCTTACATCACTCGCTATCTACATAAAATCCTGGTATACTGGTCATTAGTAAAATAGAAACGACCAACTTCTCATTATGCAAAGCAACCGTTTGCTCTTTCTTTATCACACCTCACATCAAATTCAAATTCCAGTGAATTGGCAACATTACATAGATGGCTTGCCCTTCTCAATATCTGATTTTGAATCTCTGCAATAAATGGTTGCAACCAGCCAGAAAAGTTGAAGCTCTTTCCCATTAGTTTCCCATTCAAGCAGTGAAACAAATGTGAACACACCTCAACCCCCTGAGGTTGGGTGGTGTGCCCCAGGGGGTGGGGGAGGACTTTGAGAAGTAATATGAAACCAATAACACAAGATTAAGAATCATGACTTTTGAAGGATTAGAAAAGTGTATTTCCATTGTTTTCACAGGTGTTTGATAGGTAATATGATGGCGGATTAAAATGAAAACAGAAAAGGATGAATCATCCGAGAGCAAGCACAAAATTGACCAAAGCAACATAAACCAGTCTTCAACAAGGCTAGTTGAGTTGGTTCCCATCTATTACATCTGTCTGCAAGAGGTCTCCAACAGGCACTAAAATTGCTAACCCCCCCCCCCCCC
>CAUOFW020005280.1:1670094-1757088 GCA_963454935.2 Ilex paraguariensis
TTCCTGCCTCAAAAGAGGGGGAGGCAATATGAACATTCATGATAGTTCTTCTATCAGAGACTCTGAAAATGGCCCTTGGAATGATAATGTTCATAAGCCCCATAGATCACTCGCCATCTGCATAAAATACTGGAATAATGGTCATCCATCCAACAGCAACAAACCAACCATTTGTTCTTTCTTTATTGCTGTTCAAATCAAATTAAAATTCCAGTCAATAGGCAACATTAAACTGATAGCTTGTCCTTTTCAATATCTGATTTTGAATGTTTTGAATCTCTCCAAGCAATGGTTGCAGCCAATCAGAAAGTGGAAACTCATAAATCACACAACTTAGCTTAATCAAACTGCACCCAGGGCTTAACTCATTTCTTCGCTGCCGATTAGTTTCCCATTCAAGCAGGGAAACAAATGTAACACAAGATTAAGTATTACGAGTTTTGAAGGTTAGAACAATGTATTTGCATTGCCTGCAGAAGTACTTAATAGGTAAAATGACAACTGATAAAAAAGGGAAACAGAGAAGCATGAATCTTCCCAGGACAACCACAAAATTGACCAAAGCAACATAAACCAAGCTTCAACAAGGCTAGTTGAGCTATCTGCCAAGTGCTCCATAGAATATTGTCCAACACATAGAGAAGGTTTTATTGATGAGAGAGAGGGATGGTAAATCTTCATATACCTTACATCCAAGGGACAGAACCACTGCTACAGTCTCTCCTTTGAGTAATACAAGCTTGTCTAGACACTCCAGGCTTCTCTTTCAAGGTAGTGTGTGGCCAGCGATGGCGACCATTGATGAGATCCTACAGCATCTTGGGTCTCGGCAAAAACGAGTCTGTAAAATGGCAGAATAAATATATAAGATCTGAAACAAAAGTTAATATTCTCGACAAGGTCTGAAATTTTAGAGACTTTTCTTCAAATAAAAAATAACATATGAACTGTAGCAACTTCAAATCTTTTAAAACAAAGATCTAGTGGTTGTGCAGATAATACGAAACTTTTGTTGGCCAAATTACTGCTTTATAAATTGATAACAATTAATCTAACAAAATAATCGAATTGCATTCTACTTTGCGCCCTTACTTTAATATGTCAATCATTTGATTAATATTACCGTTGAGGACCTAATCTAATTAGATATAGCCGTTGACTGTACATTAAACTACAGGGTGGTTTCCAACCTACAATTCCATTGAAGCTCAACTTAGTGACAGCACTAAATTTTGGACTCAAGGTATTCCTTTAGCTCATGGAGCTTCCTGAATCATATGTCTTCTCACAGTTTGAACCTTCCTTTACTTACTGCACTATATCAGATAGACAAGTGGGTGAATGCAACAAGTGCTCTCTATTTGGACACTTAAGTTTCCTCTTTTTTAAGCAGTGCCAAAGCTCAAATTTTTAAGTGCAGATCAGCAATGTCTTCTCTTGATAAAGTTGATCCATGGAAAATGGAATGATCTTGATTGATCAAATCTTCATCAAACTGGCACTTCTGAGATCAGAACTATGAAACTTGATAACTACCAAAAATCATTGCACGAACAGCTTCCCTCTTTGAAAGTGTGGAAACGAGAACGATCTCTAACAATGATTACTCTACCATAAACCTTGGAAACGGCCTTCAGAGCTGAATGACAATCCTCACAAGTTCTTAAATTTTTAACTATTCGAATGGATGTCCCAGGCTCAGTACTCATCAATCCAAAAGCAATAGCTAGTTTCTCACTATGCCAAGCCACTGCTTGTTCTTTCTCTTCCTCACTCAAATCAAATGAAACCTGCATGGTGGTAACAACATAGCCTCCCAGGCTAGCCCTTTTCAAAATCTCATTCAACTTATATCGGATCTCTACAATCTGCGTGTGCAACCGATCAGCAACTCGAAACTCATGAACAACACCATTAACCTCAATCCAACTACATCCAGGGGTAGATTCATTCTTTCTCTCACCCATTAGCTTCCTCACCTGAGCAACTCTGTCCCATTTTCCTAGAGAAGCATGTAAGTTTGAAAGTAGGACCTCACCTCCAATATGACCCCTTCCACCCATTTGCTCAATATGAACTATGATCCGCTCTCCAAGATCAACATCGCGATGAATTCTGCAAGCACTAAGTAAAGCTCTCCATATAACAATATCGGGTTCAATAGGCATGCATTTAACAACTTTGAATGCCCTTTCCAAGTAGCCAGCATGACCAAGTAAATCAATATAACAGCCATAGTGCTCAATCTTGGGCACAATCTCCCACAAGCTCTCCATATTGCAGAAGATTGAAGAACCCTCCTCTACTAAACCTGAATGGCTGCATCCATTTAGAACCCCTAAAATAGTAACCTCATTTGGCTTAACATTTGCAGCTAACATCTGATTGAACACACACAAAGCATCCTTACCAAGCCCGTGAATTGATAATCCCGAAATTATGCTCGTAAAATTGAGAACATCTGGTTCAGAAATCTTAGTAAAAATTCGACTTGCACTGTCTATCCTGCCACATTTTGCATGCATATCAATAAGAGCGGTAGAGATGTTTGAACTTTGCAAAATTCCGTTCTTATCTATCCAAGCATGAATCCAGTTCCCTTGGTCCGAAGCCCCTAGATGAGCACAAGCAGATAAAGCACAAACAATAACGGCCTCATTAGGCTTTACCTTATGGTCATCACATAACATTTCATGGAAATATTTAAGAGCCTCAATATACCTTCCATCTGCTACAAAACCTGAAATCATAACAGCCCAAGAAACCTCGTTACGCAGCGGCATTTCCCCAAATATTTCACACGCTCTGCCCATCTCCCCATTTTTGGCATACCCACATATCAGACTAGTCCATGAGAACACGTCTCGTTCAGACATTTCATTGAAAACTTTGTGGGCATCATCCATTTCCCTGAATACACAATACATATTTACAAATGAATTTGCCACGTATAAATTGGATCGATACCCATTTCTTGTCACCATCCCATGAACAATTTGGCCATGTACTTTGGACAATTGGTGGGAACATGAAGTGATTAGAAAAGTGAATGTGTACTTGTCGGGGACAACCCGGATAGGATGGTTTAAACTGATCATCAGATGGAATAGATTGGTGGATTCTGCTGAATTGTGAAGTTTGGAGCAAGCTCTGATCATCAGATTCCATAGTAGAGTCGGTGGTGAAGGCAAAGGATATCTATCGAACAAGGCTCTTGCAGTGGTGAGATTGTTGGTGCTGAGGTAACAGTGGATAAGAGAATCTGTCAGGGAAACATGTGAGAATGGGTGTGTGAGTACTTGGGCGTGTATTTGCTTGAGTTGAGAAAGAAGTGGGCGTTGGTTCAGGAGTTGAGAGAGTGTTTCTGGATTTGGGTGGACAGTTGGGTCTTTGGTGGTTGGTGTGGAAATGGCGGGAAAGGTGTTTGATGAACTAAAACAGAGACATGCTCTAAATTCTAAGAGTTCTAAAGGAGCTACAGAGCATTTAGATTTGAGCCTCGAAATTACATGCATTTGAAAGATTTTCGACAAGGTAGAATAGGTTCTGATGTTTTACATATGGCGGTCAGGTCGTCAATTGTCACTAGACCGTCTCTGGTGCTAGTCAGAACGGAATCAAACACAATTAGGCCTGTTTGGTACGTGGCATTGGGAGGTTTTGGAATATGGGTCGGGGAATAAATTTTTTTAAATTCATATTTAACAAATATATATTTAGTTCAAAGTTTAAAATCTAATCCATTTAAGCCCAGTCACGAAAACCAAGTTCATGAGTTTCGTGAAACTCATGAAGGATAGGTTTTATATGTTGGTTAGTGGGTTTAACATGTAAATTATATTTATACTATTCATATATCATATATACTCGATATTATTTAAGGGGTACAATAGTAATTTATATATAAATATATTATTATAATAGTTATATATCTCTGCGCATACCAAATATGGATATAGACAATATTAAATGTTGAATTCCATTTATGAATTATATTTTTGGGTTTGGACAAGCCAATCCAAAATCCTCCCAAAAAACATACCAAACATACTCTTACGATTAATAATTGAACCAAATTATTCGAGTTCGACTCATTTTAAACTCGTTCGGGCTCTATTCGTCTTTTAAATAAGTCAAATTTTAATAATTTTTTATGCTCGTTTAGAAACAAACTCGACATGCTTGACTTGAATTTGACCTGCTCCTCTCATTTATGTGTAAATAATTAGAATCGATTTGGTTTGGATTTGGCTCGTTCTGGGTTCATTCAAGTTCGACTCATTTTCTAAACAAACAGAATTTGAATAATTTTTTAGATTCGTTTAAAAAAATAAACTTGACTCGAACTTGTTCAAACTCGTTTGATTACTAACTCTAAACACAATGTTCATTTGGCAAAAAAACACTAGATTAGCGCCTCTTTGGAGTAAATTGCTGAGTTAATCCTGACGCTTTGGTGGGGTTAGAATTCAACTGTGGTTCAAGTCATTTTAGGGAGTGCCTGTGAGTTTCCTTCTCTAGGCCTCTATGGAGGTCTTTCCCTAGAGTACGGACTATTATGATGAAAAAATAGAATGATGGAAAGTTAAGAAGATAAAAAGTTGGAGGGATGAATAAAACATCATATTTTATAAGGAAGAAAAATAGGAAGGATGAAAAAGTGGATGAATTCATTTTCCTTCCAACTCATCAAAATCAATCCCACCAAAATCGAAAGAAAAATGGATAAAAAATTAATTATTTGTGTTGAGATGTATCTTATTTATTTATATATTATGTATATATTAATTTCATATACAAATACAATGGTAATATATATATATATATATATATATATATATATTGATGGTGTATTTCAACGTAAAACCATTTTTGTGATGACGAGTAATGAAAGAAACAATATTGAAATTATTGGGATCTAAGCTATTAGACTCGAGGGAATTGTTGGTAAGTTGAGGAATTAACACAGTAGAAATATAGTGGTTTGCCAACTTAGGAGCTTGGTTAGTCCACTCTAGAATGGAGGTTCTTACTCATTTTTTTTCAATAATTGCTGTTACAAGGTAACAATGGCTCCTTTTTGTTTCTAGGGTCCCTCTCCTTGTTAGGAGGTGTTACATTGCATTTATAGGGTCATTCATTGCTAAGTGGAATCATGACCGAGATTTTTGCCCTTACTTCATGGGGTTCTCCCTAATTTTTAGGAGAAGATCTTGGTTGGGTGAAATTAGGTGCCTTGATTATAGCTTCCTAACGCTTTAGTAACCTCTCGTGATTATCCAACTGTTGCTTTGCCATCGCTTATTTCGAGGGTACCTCCAGCTCTACTCTTCCAAGTTCTGCTTGCCAGTCTGACCTCCTAAGTTGGCACTTGAGATTTATTTTGAGGTATCATCAGTTGCCCCCCAGCCCTTGGCCCAAGCGAGCTTGGGCATGGGCTGAGTTGCTTTCACCTTGGACCAGACCTGCACCTAACTGACCTTAGTCCACATGTGGGATGCAAGTGGGATGGGCATTTTGACGGTTTACAACAATCATGGCTTCCTCGATTCTTGCGCATATTTCAGCCCATGTAATTCAAGCTTTAAATGCTCAAACGGCTACCCGAAAATCGCTCAAAATCCCCTGTTCATCTTCTACGCTGTTCACCTTCGTCTCCGGCTCTTTCTTTATGCGATTTCTGGGCTTTCCTCCACACGATTCCCTTATTTTCTGCTCTAGACTGTGCTTTCTAAGTTCGACTCAAAGTCCTGCTTTGTTCATCTCTTCCAATTTTGTTCTCTGGCTGTTGTTTGCTGCTCTTTTCCCTGTCTAGGTATGCTTCCTTCTGCCCCTTTCTCTTTCTCTTACCTTTCCTCACTCTGGATCCCTCGACTTCGAGGTGACCATTATTTTTTTGGGTTTTTTTATTTTTTTTCTTTTGGAATCGCGATCGTTGCCTATCTCCTCTTCTCCGCTTTGTGGATTGGAACTCCACTGTGCGAATTCTTACTGTTGGGAGGTACAGTGCTGACCCTAGGATTATAAGGGGATGTTTAGTTAGTATTCCTTCTTTTTATCATTCTTTCACCTTGCCTTTCTCCTTTCCAATCATGTCTGCCTCCTCTAGAGTAACTCATTCCTCTGTTTCCCTCTTAGGTGATAGGTCTGCCCAAAAAGATTCTGATTTAGGAGATGTAGGTAACAAGATTGATAACTTTCTTGGCGTAGACTCTGCCAAGGTAGAGGTGAAGACTGAGGAGGCCCCCTCCACTTCTTCCCCCATGCTTGATAGACCTGATAAGGGCAAGGGCAAAGTAAGTGGTGTGGGAGTCATTGTTTCAGGCGCAAGTGCTGCCTTTAGGAATGCTGAACTTGTAGGTCCCAGTGGACTTACCCTTTCTGACCTGAAGGTTCTCAGTGCTCGCTTTAGTTTCCCCCTAGGGGTTCAGCCCTGGAGTCCTGATAAGTACACCATATATGTTCACCATGTCCATAAGAAGGTCTGTTTCTTCCTGACAACTTTTGATAACAAACTTCGATTCCCCCATTCATCCTTTTATCAAAGATGTCCTTCAACACTTCAATGTTTGCCCTGCCCAGCTCTCCCCCAACTTTTGGAGTATTCTTGTGGGTTTACTAGTCTTCTTTAGGAACCATAAGCTCGGGGTCCCCACTGTTTCCATACGTATGAAGCTGTTCAATGTCAAGCAGACCTCTTCTGACGATTTCTGTATATTTCCAAGAGGGCTAAGGCCAAATAGGTCATCTTTGACCTCCCAAGATCTCATAAGGGCTNCTTCTGCCCCTTTCTCTTTCTCTTACCTTTCCTCACTCTGGATCCCTCGACTTCGAGGTGACCATTATTTTTTTGGGTTTTTCGATTTTTTTTCTTTTGGAATCGCGATCGTTGCCTATCTCCTCTTCTCCGCTTTGTGGATTGGAACTCCACTGTGCGAATTCTTACTGTTGGGAGGTACAGTGCTGACCCTAGGATTATCAGGAGGTGTTTAGTTAGTATTCCTCATTTTTATCATTTTTCTCCTTGCCAATCATGTCTGCCTCCTCTGAAGCAACTCTTTCCTCTGTTTTCCTCTTAGATGATAGGTCTACTGAAAGAGATTCTAATTTAGGGGATGTAGGTGACGAGATTGACAACTTTCCTGGATTAGACTCTACTGAGGTAGAGGTGAAAACTGAGGAGGCCTCCTCCACCTCTTTTCCCATGCTAGATAGACCTGATAAGGGCAAGGGCAAAGTAAGTGGTGTGGAAGTCATTGTTTCAATCGCAGGGGCTGCCTTTAGGAACACTGAACTTGTAGGTCCTAGCACACTTACCCCTTTTGACCTGAAGGTTCTCAGTGCTCGCTTTGATTTTCCCCCAGGGGTTCAACCTTGGAGTCCTGATAAGTACACAATATATGTTCACCATGTCCATAAGAAAGTCTGTTTCTTCCTGGTAGTTTTTGATAACGGACTTCGGTTCCCCATTCATCCTTTTATCAAAGGTGTCCTTCAACACTTCAATGTTTGCCCTGCTTAGCTCTCCCCCAACTTCTGGGGTGTTCTTGTAGGTTTACTAGTCTTCTTTAGGGACCATAAGCTTGGAGTCCCTACTGTTTCCATACTTATGGAGCTGTTCAATGTCAAACAGACCTCCTCTGACGGTTTTATGTATATTTCCAAGAGGGCTAAGGTCAAACAGGTCATCTCTGACCTCCCAAGCTCCCATAAGGGCTAAAAGAAATAATTTTTCTTTGTAGGCGGTACACAGTGGGAGTTCAACTTAGAGGATAAAACTGATACCTTCCCCATCCTTACAGAGTGGTCTGCCCCCGATAATTTGGGTATGTTTCTGCCCAGACCGTATTTAATCTAAGTCTGGCTGCTTTGTTAACTTATTTCTTATTTTCCTTGGTTTTCTAGGTATCCAACCTGAGCTCAGCGCTGAAGAAGAGCGAGTATTGCGGAAATTAGAAAAGTGCAAATCAAAAAGATATTCTGAGCTCATCTAACCTTAGGCTCTTGTAAAACACGGGTTCTGCCTTCCTGAGGTGAAGGTTGAAGCTCCCCTTCCACTTTTCGTTGCTGGCCCTATCCCACTTTCCGCCGCAAATATATCAGATAACACTTTTTCTTTGCACCCTCTCTCCTTTTTTCTTTGTCTAAGGGCGAGGCTTAGCTATTCTTAGATCCCNTGGCACTTGAGATTTATTTTGAGGTATCATCAGTTGCCCCCCAGCCCTTGGCCCAAGCGAGCTTGGGCATGGGCTGAGTTGCTTTCACCTTGGACCAGACCTGCACCTAACTGACCTTAGTCCACATGTGGGATGCAAGTGGGATGGGCATTTTGACGGTTTACAACAATCATGGCTTCCTCGATTCTTGCGCATATTTCAGCCCATGTAATTCAAGCTTTAAATGCTCAAACGGCTACCCGAAAATCGCTCAAAATCCCCTGTTCATCTTCTACGCTGTTCACCTTCGTCTCCGGCTCTTTCTTTATGCGATTTCTGGGCTTTCCTCCACACGATTCCCTTATTTTCTGCTCTAGACTGTGCTTTCTAAGTTCGACTCAAAGTCCTGCTTTGTTCATCTCTTCCAATTTTGTTCTCTGGCTGTTGTTTGCTGCTCTTTTCCCTGTCTAGGTATGCTTCCTTCTGCCCCTTTCTCTTTCTCTTACCTTTCCTCACTCTGGATCCCTCGACTTCGAGGTGACCATTATTTTTTTGGGTTTTTCGATTTTTTTTCTTTTGGAATCGCGATCGTTGCCTATCTCCTCTTCTCCGCTTTGTGGATTGGAACTCCACTGTGCGAATTCTTACTGTTGGGAGGTACAGTGCTGACCCTAGGATTATCAGGAGGTGTTTAGTTAGTATTCCTCATTTTTATCATTTTTCTCCTTGCCAATCATGTCTGCCTCCTCTGAAGCAACTCTTTCCTCTGTTTTCCTCTTAGATGATAGGTCTACTGAAAGAGATTCTAATTTAGGGGATGTAGGTGACGAGATTGACAACTTTCCTGGATTAGACTCTACTGAGGTAGAGGTGAAAACTGAGGAGGCCTCCTCCACCTCTTTTCCCATGCTAGATAGACCTGATAAGGGCAAGGGCAAAGTAAGTGGTGTGGAAGTCATTGTTTCAATCGCAGGGGCTGCCTTTAGGAACACTGAACTTGTAGGTCCTAGCACACTTACCCCTTTTGACCTGAAGGTTCTCAGTGCTCGCTTTGATTTTCCCCCAGGGGTTCAACCTTGGAGTCCTGATAAGTACACAATATATGTTCACCATGTCCATAAGAAAGTCTGTTTCTTCCTGGTAGTTTTTGATAACGGACTTCGGTTCCCCATTCATCCTTTTATCAAAGGTGTCCTTCAACACTTCAATGTTTGCCCTGCTTAGCTCTCCCCCAACTTCTGGGGTGTTCTTGTAGGTTTACTAGTCTTCTTTAGGGACCATAAGCTTGGAGTCCCTACTGTTTCCATACTTATGGAGCTGTTCAATGTCAAACAGACCTCCTCTGACGGTTTTATGTATATTTCCAAGAGGGCTAAGGTCAAACAGGTCATCTCTGACCTCCCAAGCTCCCATAAGGGCTAAAAGAAATAATTTTTCTTTGTAGGCGGTACACAGTGGGAGTTCAACTTAGAGGATAAAACTGATACCTTCCCCATCCTTACAGAGTGGTCTGCCCCCGATAATTTGGGTATGTTTCTGCCCAGACCGTATTTAATCTAAGTCTGGCTGCTTTGTTAACTTATTTCTTATTTTCCTTGGTTTTCTAGGTATCCAACCTGAGCTCAGCGCTGAAGAAGAGCGAGTATTGCGGAAATTAGAAAAGTGCAAATCAAAAAGATATTCTGAGCTCATCTAACCTTAGGCTCTTGTAAAACACGGGTTCTGCCTTCCTGAGGTGAAGGTTGAAGCTCCCCTTCCACTTTTCGTTGCTGGCCCTATCCCACTTTCCGCCGCAAATATATCAGATAACACTTTTTCTTTGCACCCTCTCTCCTTTTTTCTTTGTCTAAGGGCGAGGCTTAGCTATTCTTAGATCCCGCAAGTTCATCCTCAATGGAGCCTTCTACTGCTGAACTCAGGGCTAAACTTTTTCAAATGAAGAATATCAAGGACAGCAACAAGAGCAGCAGCAAGAGCAGTCCCAAACACAAGTCGGGACCCAGCTCTGTCGATGTCTCCCCTCCTCCTGCCAAGGTGCTTAGGACAGACATGTCACTCACTTCTTCTGCTCCAACTGTCCTAGACTTCTCTTCCCAAGGCAATTTTCCTGCTACTCCAAGTGCTGCTGCTTCAGGATAGACATCCCCCTNGCTCAAACGGCTACCCGAAAATCGCTCAAAATCCCCTGTTCATCTTCTACGCTGTTCACCTTCGTCTCCGGCTCTTTCTTTATGCGATTTCTGGGCTTTCCTCCACACGATTCCCTTATTTTCTGCTCTAGACTGTGCTTTCTAAGTTCGACTCAAAGTCCTGCTTTGTTCATCTCTTCCAATTTTGTTCTCTGGCTGTTGTTTGCTGCTCTTTTCCCTGTCTAGGTATGNCAATCCTCCCCTACCTGAGGGCTCCAAGGTTGTAAAGGAGGAGCTCCTCAAGACAGGCAAAAGTGAGGGCTCCTTTCTTGATAATTCCAACCTTGTTGTAGGGGCTCTTTCCTCTATTCTTCCCAATGCTGATATAAAAAGGGTCTTTTCACTGTCTCTTGAGGATTCAATAAGCTCCGTTCTTTACGGATTAACTGCGGTAAGTTCTTGTTCACATTTATGACCTCTTCTTTCTTTTTGAACTTTTCTAACTTATGTCTGTTTTTCTCTTGCCCCAAGTTTGCTATCCATGCCAAGAGCTTGATGAACAGGGTCCTGTCTGCGGAGAATTCTGCCAAAATGGTGAGGGCTTACGAAGTTAAGGTTGCCGAGTTGGCTTTTGAAAATGATGATCTGCGAGCTCAGCTACAAAAGCTACAAGACAAAGTGGGGAAGTAGGCTTCCACTATGGAGGGCTTAAAAGTTGCGAAGGCCAAAGCTGAGGAGGGGGAGAGAAAGGCTAGGGAAGCCTGGGCCAAGGCTAGCCATGAGGCTTTTGCTGCTCAGAGCTCTTTTGCAAGCTTAACCAGAGATTTTGTTCCCCTATCTGATGCTAATGGCACCTTTTGTAGCGAGTTTGAAGAGCTAAANTGGGCCAAGGCTAGCCAGGAGACTTCTGCTGCTCAGAGCTCTTTTGCAAGCTTAACCAGAGATTTTGTTGCCCTATCTGATGCTAATGGCACCCTTTGTAGCAAGTTTGAAGAGCTGAATGCTGCTATATCTGCAAAGGACAAAGACATTGCCAAGTTGCGGGATGATATTGCAACCAAATGGGTCTCTAGGTGGCTTGCTTTCCAAGGAAAAGCTAAGGAGACCTACCCTGGCCTGAATTTTGACTTTGATGTTCCCAACGATGAAGACACAGAGGTGGTTGAAGCAGAAGGTGAAGGTGAGCCCCTCTACCTCTTCAGACGTCCCTGCTGTCGAGCTCCCCTCCCCTGCTGACCTTGCCACTGAGGCTTCAGTTCTCCCACCTTCTGCAGAGGCCCCACATTTAAAAGCTCCTCTCGTTGGACCTTCCCCAAACTCTGTTGACTTGCCCATCATTTCTGCTGAGCTTCCAACTTCTGAACCTGCTTCTACTCTAGCACCGACAACTGACCAACAGAACTCTGGCCTTATTCCCCCCTCAGAAACTTAGGATGCAGAACAAGTTTTTTTTTTTTATCTCAGAATTGTAACATTTTGAAACGGAATTTGAAACAAAAATGTCAGAATTGTAATAATTTGTGTTTAATTTACAGCTTATGGCTCTTCTTTCCCTTTACTTTCCAACTTGTTAATTTATTAAATATGATATTCTTCAACTCCTTCCTGCCCTTACTTCAAAGGGTCGTTCATAACTCTTTGAAGCAAAGAAATTAGGAATAACTGCTGATGTGCCGAGCTGAGTTTCGAGCTTCTGAACCTACTTCTGCCCCAACTCCAGTAATCTGACCACCAAAGCTCTGACCTCACTTCATCCTCAAAGACTTACGACATAAAGCAAGTTTTTTTTTTTTTTTAACTCATCAACTAATAGTTGTACCTCCTTTGTATTAGAATGTAACCTCACATATGCAACTCTTCTCAATTTCCTCTCCCCCCTCTTTGCTTCAAACAGGTCATTCAGACCTTTTTGAGCAAATAGTTGGAAAGTTTGCACGGTTAGTCTAGCATACACAGTAGGGGTCTAATTTTTTGTTGTTTGAAAAATAAGACAATGAGTACCTGAAGTCTTACCCTTAAGGGGGGCTCCCATATGCTGACCTGCATAGCTGACCTTGACAGACAAATAGGATCCTGGATCAAACTGTTGCCTTGGTGTGGCAGATTCAAAGGTCAGGATTTATCATGTTGGAAAGAAGTAGACCTTTCCTTCTTGTCCTAGGGTGAGGGTTCATCCTTTCCATGTGTAGCAGACTGGTTAGGTGCTGACTTGTTGTCAGGGCTAAATAACTATCGACCCAGTTTGAGGGGTCCCTTTGGCAAGCCTTAGAGGACATGTGCACGTGTAGCCATTGATCAGGTTCTCTTCCCTGTTTTTCGAGTTCAGCCGTTCTGTTAAGCGAGGTGGAGAGCATACTATCATGTTTTGTCCTATTGTGCTGATGTTCTGAGCTTCGGGGCTGTCATGTACCATTGGCAAGGTGACAACTTGGAAGAGCATGCCTAGATGCAGCTACTTGTGTGCATTTATTTCCTCACCTCAGACTTGCTGAACTTCTGAATTGCAAGGGTCTGTTTTGACCTTTCTTTGATGTTCTAGACTCCTCTTTGGAGGTCTGCTTGTTTTGTCCTGGGGTGTAGTTAATGTCCAACTTTGTTGCATTGCCCTCTTACCAAAAAGGTTTCTACTTCCTTAATTTGGAAACCTAGAGACCCATCGACTTAAAGTTTCGTGTAATTAACAGCTTCCTAAAAATCCGGGGTCTTCAAAGGATTTCTATAAGTACTGACTATCACTTCACTCTGGGTATCCTTTTGTGATTCTTGCGGGCTTAACGCCTTTTATTTTCTTCTCTTTTCTTTTTTGCTTGAAGCCACTATGTTTGCCCCCTTTTCTGTTATGTTTCAAGAATGAACCTCCTTTGGGGTTGTGTGGATGTGGCATACTCGCTACTTTGTTCCCTCAGTGGTGACGTCCTCTGATTTAGAGAGGATAAGGAAGAAATTATTTCTTGATTTGGAGTTACCTCTACGTGCTCCAAGTTCCGATGAACCCTGTAATTACCTTCCTCCTAGGAAGACGTGCTTCTTTGAAGCAACTTTGGAGTTAGGTATGCGCCTTCTCATTCACCATTCTATTGGATTTATTTTGGCCTATATTGGCTTGTGTCCCTCTCGTCTTTCACCCATGGGATGGGCTATCATGACCAGTTTCTTCTTCTTCTGGCGTCTGCGAGGTAATGACGAGTTTCCTACGGTTGCAGAATTTCTTTACTTTTTTGACCTTGAGGAGGATGAAGTTCCATGCTTCGTCCGCTTTCGGTGGAGAGACTTCAGGCTACATTGCTTAGTGTTTGATCTCCCCTCTCCTCCTTTGGGATAGGCCCAACGCTTCTTCTTTGTTTCTAGTGACTCGTGGAGGTCTTTCGAGGTGGGCACTAGGGAGTGTAGAGTTTCTTGGCCCTAGAAGAGCTATTCTAACCCAGGTGAGAGTGACGAGGGTGTCTCTCTTTGGGATCAAATATTTATGATGCTATCTGCTTATTTTGTTTTTTTGGTGTGCAGGTGTTCTTGACCTGAACTTGCTTGAATTGATGAAGATAGAACTAATGACCCATGTTGAGCCCATGTCCTTTTCTAAACTCATGGCATCAAACAATTTGTTTTTGTTTAGTGCTGTTGCGGCTGAACGAGACTTTCCTTTTTTTCTTGAACCCGACTCTTTTTCTTCAGAGTCTGATAAAAACGAAGACACTGGAGCTCCTTCGAAGAGGCGTAAGAGGGACGGTTCTTCCTCCCCTACCTCCGATTCTGGCCTGGGGGAAGTTCTGTTTTCCACTGCTGGGCAAAAGCTGATGGATCTTCTGTCATCAGCTGAGAAGGAAAGGGATGAGCTGAAAGAGGAGAACCTTCGTCTGAAGGAGAGGATAACTGAGTTGGAGAGACGACTAGGAATTTTGCTTTGATTGTAACCTTGTAACTGCTGATGTTCTGAAAACCTCAATTTTTCCATATTTGTTTCACATTATGAACGATTTGTGATTTGAAGAAGTCTTTTGTTTTGTAATCTCTGATGTTTCTAAGCTCCATACTCTTTTGACAAATTCATCGCGAACCCTATGGTTCTTACCATTAACCAATGAGTTCATCGTTCTTGTTATGAATTAATAAGTTCATCCTGAGCTCTTGAGCTTTTCTTACGAATCGATAAATTCATCGTGAGCTCAGGACTCTTTTTATGAACTAATGAGTTTGTCGTGAGCTCTAAGACTATTTTTATGAACTAATGAGTTCATCGTGAGCTCTAAAGCTCTTTTTGTAAACTGATGAGTTCATCTTGAGCTCTAGGGCTCTTTTTATGAACTAATGAGTTCATCGTGAGCTCTAAAGCTCTTTTTGTAAACTGATGAGTTCATCTTGAGCTCTAGGGCTCTTTTTATGAACTAATGAGTTCATACTGAGCTCTAAGACTCTCTTTTTATTTTTTTTGCTTGCTCATAAGGATAGATGAATCACAGACCTGCTACTTTTTTAACAATGGTTCATAATACAAGATAAAATTACTGAAATAATTTTCTAAGATGTTCTGCATTCCATGAATGGGGCAGGACTTTCCCTTCTTCCGTTTGTAACTCATAATTTTTTGGTCTAATTACTCGATAGACTATGTATGGACCTTCCGAGTTAGGCCCCAGTTTCCCATAAATGAGATCCTTTCTTGCCAGCAGAAGCTTCCTCAGCACTAGATCTCCAACCTTGAAACTCCTTTGCTTGACCTTCCTGTCGTAGTACCTAGCTGTTTTTCTTTGGTAGTTCTTTATGTTATTCAGTGCTGCCTCCCTCTTTTCTTCCAGCAGATCCAAACTTAGCAGAAGGGAATTATCATTGTTTTTCTCATTTGCTAATTCTGTTTTAAGTGAAGGGAACCCACTTCGACAGGCGTCACTGCCTCAGAACCGAAAGCCAAAGCAAATGGAGTCTCTTATGTTGCCGACCTAGTGGTTGTCCTATAAGCCCATAGTACTTCTGGGAGGTGTTCTACCCATTTGCCCTTCAGATTTTCCAGCTTGGTCTTCAGGGCAGACTTTATAGTCCTGATGGTGACTTCTGCTTGTCCATTAGCCTGAGGATGAGCTGGGACAGAAAAGTAATTCCTTATTCTGAGCTCAGCACAGAAGTTTTTGAACTTTGAGTTGTCGAACTGCTTGACATTATCTAACACAATCGCTCTGGAGATCCCAAATCGGCAGATTATGAATTTTCAAGTAAAACTCTGAACTTTTTGCTCTATAATGGTTGTCAAAGGTTCTACCTCTGCCCACTCGGTAAAGTAATCCATCCCTATAATGACGAACTTGCATTATCCTATACCAGTGGAAAGAGACTCTAGTATATCTAAACCCCATTGTTGGAATGACCAAGGGCTTACTGGTGGGCCATGCGGGATGTTAGTGTGTATTTGACAAGCCTTGCATCTCCTGACCAGATCTGTTGTGTCCTTGAGTAATGTGAGCCAGTAATATCCCTGCCTTAATGTCTTTCCCACCAAAGCCCAAACTCCGATGTGATTGCCACAGACTCCTTCGTGAATTTCTCTGAGTATATAGTTGGTGTCTTCATCTCCCACACATTTGAGGAGTGGAGTTAAAAAAACCTCGCTTATACAAGCTTCCCTGCAGAATGGAGAATCTAGTTGACCTGGTTCTCAACTTTGCTGCCTCCTTGAGGTCTTCTAGCAGGGTTCCATTTTGGAGATACTCTAAGATGGGGTCCATCCAGCTTGGTGGATTCTGTATGGGGAGCACTTCTTCATCTTCAAGACTAACGGATGGTTTCGCCAGATGTTCCATGGGGATCAACCTATCCAGATTTTCTTGTGAAGCTGTTGCCAACCTTGCCAAAACGTTGCTCTCAAATATTCAGTTCTAGGGACATGTATGATCTTTACTTGCACAAATTTCTTGATCAAATCTTGCACCTTTCTAAGATAAAGGACCATCTTCTCACCCTTAGCCTCATAAGCACCCTCTATCTATTTCACCCTGAGTTGTGAGTCACTACAGATATTCAGTTGCTCGGCTTCCATTGAATGAGCTAAGCTGAGCCCTGCTATGACTGCCTCATACTCGGCTTCGTTGTTTGAAGCTTTGAATCCAAATCTCAGTGCGTATTCAACATCTATCTCATCGGGGGAAGTCAAAATCAAACCAGCTCCACTACCCTGAGAATTGGCAGCTCCATCTACTGAAAGTTTCCACGTGGGGAGGTCAGATACTAACTGCGCTGTCTCTGCAGGTATTCCAGTTGTGAATTATGCAATGAAATCTGCCAATATTTACCCCTTAATGGCTGTCCTTGGCTTGTACCTGATGTCAAACTCACAAAGTTCAACGGCCCATTTAACTAGTCTCCCCGAAGATTCTGGCTTGTGCATCACCTGCTTCATAGGTTGATCTGTTGGGACTTAGATAGTGTGAGCCTGGAAGTAAGGTCTAAGTTTCCTGGCGGTTGTCACTAAGGCTAAAAAGAGTTTTTCCATTTTAGGATATCTTTCTTCTGCCCCCCTCAAAGCTCTACTGTAGTAATAAACTGGTTGCTGAGCTCTATCTTTCTCCCTTACTAGCATTGCGCTAGTTGAAAACTCTGAGATAGTCAAGTAAAGGGTAAGTACTTCTCCTTCTAACGGACTTACTAAGACAGGTGGGGAGCTCAAGTATTCTTTCAATGCTTTGAAGGCTTCTTCACACCAAGCATCCCATTGAAAGACTTTCTTTAAGACTTGAAAGAAGGGCTGACACTTGTCGCTTGATCTGAAAATGAAGCCACTCAGGACAGCTATTCTCCTGGTTAAACGCTATATTTTCCTCGTGTTGGAGGAAGGCTACATATCCAACACTGTTTTTACCTTTTCTGGGTTAGCCTTTATCCCTCTGCTATTAACTATGAAGCCCAAAAATTTTTCTGCTGACACCCCAAAGGCACACTTAGCTGGGTTGAGCTTTATCTTGTATTCTCTCAGGACTTGAAACGACTCTACTAGGTGCCCAATGTGGAGTTCTGCCTTCAGTGACTTGACAAGCATGTCATCAATATAGACCTCCATGGAGGTCCCAATCTGTTTTCAAAACATCTTATTCACCAGGCGCTAGTAAGTGGCTCTTGTATTTTTTAACTCGAAAGGCATCACCTGATAGCAGTATGTCCCTTGCTCAGTTATGAATGAGGTATTCTCTTGGTCACTGGGATCCATCCTAATCTGATTGTACCCAGAGAAGGCATCCATGAAGCTGAGGAGCTCATGTCCCGCAGTGGCATCTACAATCAAATCTATTTGGGGTAAAGTAAAACTATCTATTGGGCAAGCATAGTTGAGATCTGTAAAGTCAATGTAAAGACGTCATTTGCCATTTGTCTTCTTGACTAGGACTACATTGGCTAGCTAGACTGGGTAATCCACTTCTCGAATGACTTTCGCGTGAAGGAGCTTGCTGACCTCTTCGTTGATGGCTTTCTGACGATCCGGGGCGAAGCTCCTCCTCTTATGCTTAATGGGCTTACAGGTTGGATTCACGCTGAGCTTGTGAGTGATGACAAAGGGATCAATCTCTTTCATGTCCTCTTACTTCCATGCAAAAACTTTCTTGTTCCCTTTCAGGAATAGGATGAGGAGATCCTTGATTTCCTTGCTCAGCTTGGATCCAACGTAAACAAGATGCTCTGGCTCCTTATCCATTTGAACAGGTTCCAGCTCTTCTGATGGTGTTGGCCTGGTCTTGAGTTCATCCCTCATGTTAAGCTCATCCAATTGGATGCTCTCAACCTCCTTACTTTTCATGGATGCCATGTAGCATTCTCATGCTACGCGCTGGTCTCCTTGGACCACTCCAACTCCGTTTTCTATTGAAAACTTCATTACAAGGTGATAGGCAGAGGGAATAGCCCTTATAGAATTGAGCGAGGGCCTTCCAAGGAGCATATTGTATGCTGAAGGTGCATCAACATCTAGCAATTTCACTGTTGTTGTAGTTTGAAAAGGTGGGTCACCTAAGGTCAAGATGAGTTGGATTGACCCCAGGGGTAGCACCCTTTATCCTGAGAATCCCAATAGGTGGGCACTTACTGGTTCAAGCTTTTCCCTTCCTATATCCATTTTGTCAAAAGCAGAAGTAAAAATGATGTCTGTCGAGCTGTCATTGTCAATCAAAACACGGTGGACAGTTCTGTTGGCTACCACAACTCTTACCACCAAAGGGTCATCATGGGGATGTTGGCAGCCCTCCAGATCTGCATCTGAGAAAGTGGTAGTCGTGTCTAAGTGTGGAGACTTGGACACGATATATACTTCGGGAGCTTCTATGGCTCTGATTTTACGCAAGTGGGCCTTTCTAGCAAAGCTGGACCCTCCTCCTCCGGCAAATCCTCATGATATCATTCTGATATCCCTTATAGGTTGCTGGTGTGGCTCTGGTGCTTGATGCTAAGGAGGTGGAGGTGGGAGAGCTCGGTTTTGATTATCATTGGCCACATAACGTCTCAACTGCCCTCGCTGGATTAGAAATGCTATTTCTTTCTTCAATTGGATACAGTCGTCGGTATGGTGACCATGGTCTTTGTGGAAGTCACAATACTTTGTAGGATCCCTTTTTACCGGGTTTGCTTTCATCCGGGGTTGCCATATCATTTTGCACCTCATACAGTATCTGAGATACCGTAGCAGTCAGAGGGGTGAGCTGCCGAGGTGCATACCTTGGTTGTAGCTTTGGTTGTGGAGGGCCGAGGCCATCCTTGACATTTCCTCTTCTATTCGGGGAACGCTCTCTGTCTCTTCTTGGAGACCTACCTCGCTCTCTTTCCTTTTTGGGACTTCGTTCTCTTTTCTTTTCTTCACTCCCTTTCTCCTTTCTTGACGAAGAGCTCCCGACCTTGGAGAGGTGCGCTTCCTCACCATTTATGTACTTTTCTGCTTTGGCAAGCACCTCCGCCATACTAGTCTGGAGGTTCTTTGAGATGGAAAACATCAAATCTTTCGACTGAACTCCCAGACCTGTTATTATGGCTGTAATAACAAATTTTTCGTTTAGGACATCCACCTTCAAGGATTCTGAGTTGAACTGTTGGACATAAGACCGTAGGTTCTCATCAGGTCCCTATTTCACATTTAACAAATGGTAGCTCGATTTCCTATAGGTCCAAGCTCCGATAAAGTGGGACACAAACGAGATTGACAACTCTTTAAAAGAGGAAATCGAGGCTGGGGGGAGTCTGTTGAACCATGCTAAGGCTGAGCC
The DNA here is from genome assembly GCA_963454935.2 of Ilex paraguariensis. Taxonomy (NCBI): domain Eukaryota; kingdom Viridiplantae; phylum Streptophyta; class Magnoliopsida; order Aquifoliales; family Aquifoliaceae; genus Ilex; species Ilex paraguariensis. The sequence continues at coordinate 1,689,607 of CAUOFW020005280.1, forward strand.
CTTCAGGGTGATAGCAAAGGCCCTGCATTTCACTGGATCTTGATATCCATACAACTCTATTTGATTTTTGTAAGTGTTAAGGTGGTCCATGGGATCTTTTGTCCTATCGAAAGCATCCATCTGCGGTATTCTGAACTTAGGTGGGAACGGGAAGTGCAGCACCCCAGTAGTGAATGGGGACTCGGTTTGCTACACTAAGGCATCCATAGTGACTAGGACCTTGCTCTTTACTGCTGCCTTCATCTAGCTGAGCTCTTGCTGGATGTCTTTGAAACGTTGCTCCCAGTGGTGCTATCTTCTCTCCTGTTGATAAGGGAAGAAGTCGCTCCTCTCCCTTCCTTATACTGACTTTGCACTTCCTCGTTGTGATCATTCCTATGGGGTTGGCAAGGTTCTTGCCCCAAGGTCTGGCTATTCTCTCCCACCTCATTAACTTCTCTGAGGGGGTCGAGATGCGGTTGCTCCCTTGGTGGTGGGTTATTCTGGCCTCCTTGGGCCGGTTGCGCCTCCTGTGGGCATTGTAGGAGCTTTAAGAGCTCTTCGTTCTGTTTTATCAGGTGTTCATTGACAAGACGAAGGGCTTGCATCTCATTATTCATGGGAAAGCCCCCCATGGGGGGATCTATTTCTTGTGCGTTTTTGGGTTGTCTGCTATTTGCGGCTTCCTGTCGATCTTGCATCCGTAGAGGGTTGGTATGACTTCGGCTCATGTTTCGCGTTGATACTATCAGTCACTGAGAAATCAGCTTTATTTGTAACATGAACAGTCTTTTTCACATACAGCGCCAAACTGATGGTGTATTTCAATGTGAAGCCATTTTTGTGATGACGAGTAAATGAAAGAAACAATATTGAAATTATTGGGATCTGAGCTATTAGACTCGAGGAAATTGTTGGGGAGTTGAGGAATTAACACAGTAAAAATATAGTAGTTCGCCTGCTTAGGAGCTTGGCTAGTCCACTCTGAAATGGAGGCTCTTACTCATTTTCTTTCAATAATCGTCATTACAAGGTTACAATGGCTCCTTTTTGTTTCTAGGGTCCCTCCCCCTGTTAGGAGGTGTTACATTGCATTTATAGGGCCATTCCCTGCTAAGTGGGATCCTAATCGAAATTCTTGCCCTTACTTCACGGGGTTTTCCCTAATTTTTAGGGAAAGATCTTGGTTGGATGAGATTAGGTGTCTTGATTATAGCTTACTAACGCTTTAGGAACCTCTCGTGATTATCCAGCTGTTGCTTTGGTTGTCATTGTCTTCGCTTATCTCGAGGGTACCTCCAGCTCTACTCTTCCGAGTTCTGCTTGCCTAGTCTGACCTCCTGAGCAGGCACTTTTTGCTTGCCTAGTCTAACCTCTTGGGCTGATCTGATCTCCTGAGTTGGCACTTGAGATTTATTTTGAGGTATCATCATATATATATAAACATACATTAAATTAAAAAAATTAAAAATTTAAATTAAAAAAATATTTTTTTCATCTTAACTAGGAGTGAAAATTTTTGACTCAATACGATGACACGACTTGAATTCGACACGAATTTTATGATACGAACTTGAAAATAACCTGACATGCGAACAAGAAATATAAAAGACTCATAGTTTTATGACTCAACACGAATCTGATATGACACGATTCGATTGTCATCCATAATCTCAGCTAACACAAAAAAAAAATTAGTCATTTTGATTTTTCATCCATCCAGTCAAATACAAAAGAAGGAAAGTGTATGATTCCTACTTTTCATCATTGAAGTCCATCCATCCTATTTTTTATCCTTCCTATCAAACGGAGCATTATGGTCACATCTTGTTTTTGTAAGATTATACATCTAATCGTTCTCATTTACCTTTTTCAACTTGTAAAAAAAAATAATAATCAAAAAGAGTATTGATTTCATGGTTAACCAAAATTTTGTCAAAGCTTTTTTTCTTTAGCCAAACTCTTTGTTAGATGACGCGAAGGTATGCCCCAAGGGCCTATTTGGTATATTTTTTTTTTGAGGAGTTTGAATTGATTTGTCCAAACTTGAATTTGACCCAAAAATGAGATTTAACATTCAATATTTTTCATACCCATGTTTGGTATGCACAATAATATATGATTATTATGATAATATATTTATATTTAAATGACTATTGTACCCTTTAATCAATTTGTATATATGAAATATAAGATATATGGATGTATAAATATTATTTGTATGATAAATTCATTAACCCACATATGAACTCACCCGCTTTACCCGTTAATCAATTTGTATATATGAAATATAAGATATATGGAGGTATAAATATTATTTGTATGATAAATTCATTAACCCACATATGAATTCAACCGCCTTGGGTTATGACCGAGCCGAATTTCAAATCTTAAATTAAATACATAGTTGTAAAATATGGGTTTAAGGGAGTTTAATCCCCAACCCAGGATCCACAATCCCCACAAACTCACGTACCAAACATGCCCCAAAAGCAACAGCTTTAAGTTACGGGAGAAGATGTCATACTGTTGGACAGAGCCTCAGATTTTCGTTTTAAGTCGCATATGAAAGATTGTATTTCTGAGTTTACAGTAATCAAAAAGTCACATACAATCACGACTTATTCTCTACCAAAAATCAGTACATGAACATTTTCCAGCAATGAAAGTATGAAAACGAGAGCGATCTCTCACCACAATCTCTCTCTCAAAAACCTGGGATATAGCCTTCATAGCAGAGTGACAATCTTCACATATTCGTAGATTCTTGAATACTCGAATGGGAGTACCCTCCACTGTACTCATTAACCCAAAAGCAACAGCCAGCTTTTCACTATGCCAAGATATTGCTTGTTCTTTCTCTTCCTCACTCAAGTCAAACAGAACTTGATTTGTGATGGGAAGGTAACCACCCTCTAAACTTATTCTCTTCATAACCTCGTTTAACTTATTGTTTATCTCCAAAATCTTAGGATGCAACCGATCTGCGGCAAGAAATTCATGAACTGCACCATCAATCTCAATATAACTGCAACCAGGGCTTGATTTGATCTCTTTCTGACTCATGGCTTTCCTCACTTTGATTACACTGTCCCACTGGCCCATAGACGCATACAAATTGGAAAGAAGTACATACCCTCCGCCATGAGAACCAGGATTTAGCTGAGCAATGTACTTTATAATTCTTTCCCCAAGTCCTACATTACCATGAACTCTACAAGCACTAAGCAAGGCTCTCCAAATAACAATATCAGGTTCCATGGGCATGCTCTTGACCGCTTCAAAGGCACTTTCAAGCCGGCCGGCACGACTAAGAAGGTCTATTAAACAACCATAATGCTCAAGCTTGGGCACAATCCCCCACAAACGCTCCAGATCATAAAAAATTGAAAGACCCTCCTCAACTCGGCCTGAATGACTGCATGCATTTAGCACACCAAGAATAGTAATGTTATCTGGTTTAACTCCTTCCCCTAGCATATCCGAGAATACTTCAAGAGCTTCCTTACCAAGCCCATGCATGGATAATCCCGATATCATGCTCGTCCATGTGTGGAGATCCCTTTTACCAATCCCATCGAAAACTTGTTTTGCACAATCTATCCTCCCACATTTTGCATACATATCAATTAAAGCAGTTGAAATATTGGGGCTTTCTAGAGTCCCGGTCTTGTCCATAAAAACATGTATCCATTTCCCTTGATCCAGTGCCCCAAGATGAGCACAAGCTGATAGTACACTTACAAAAACTGCCTCATTAGGCCTAACCTTATCATCACCCAACATGTCATTGAAACATGTAAGCGCATTGCTATACAATTCACGCACAACATAACCCGCCACCATTACCGCCCACGAGACATCATTCTTTTCCGGCATCTTTAAGAACAATTCTTCGGCTTTTACTATATCCCCACACATAGTATACCCTCTAACTAAACTAGTCCAAGTTATTATATCTCTATAGGGCATTTCATCAAACACCCTCTGACCATTAACCATTCTTGACAAACTTGCATACAAATTAACCAATGAATTTCCCACAAATAAATTTGAATCATACCCATTTTTAAGCACCATTGCATGAACATTTTGGCCATAACCGAAGAACGTAGATTCGCACGAACAAGCTGTGATGACAAAATTGAAGGTATATTTGTCTGGATTGGCAAAAGTGGACCCATCAAGAAAAAGCATTTGTTGGAAGAGATATAGAGATTCTTGTGAGGTGGGTGTCTTGGAATAGGCTTGTATCATAAGGTTCCACAGAAATGTGGGTGCTTTAGATGAGTAATGCTCAAATACAGTTCGTGCAAAATAGAGGTTTTTACAGTTAGTGTAGGCCTGTATTAGATTTCCAATAACAAAGGTGTTTTGAGCTAAGGCTTGAGTGATGATTTGGGCATGTATTTGTTTAGTTTGGGTCAGTGATGGCTTGTGTTTTAGTAGTTCAGAGAGTGTTGATTGGTTAGTGTGTGAAAATGGGGATTCTTTGGATAGTTCGTGGGTGATCGAGAATGGGGATTCTTTGGATAGTTCGTGGGTGATCGAGAAGGTGTTTGATGAAATGAAAAAGAGAGGTGTTTGAAGAGGTTTTGGTAGGGCAAGGCTTTTGATGGTGAACGGTAAAAGGGGTTTGGAACGTAAGACAAAGTGCATCTATGGTTAATGTAGTAGTTGATCTCCTAACAAAGCATATTGTATCCAATACGAGCTTTGATGAATGCAATATGTGAACTTATAGTGAACTGTGAGAAAGTGCAAGTTTCATGTTCATGGATGCCCTGACCTAAGTGGTCTATGGTCCAAAAAATTGATTTGGGAGCGAAGCAATGAATATGTTCAACAGCATTAATACAAGTACAGATGTACATTAGTCCATTAGGCCGCCTCACACGCATAGTATACATTTGTTTATCATATATTTTGATACTGTTTATTCACGACGATTTCTCATATTTAATGGATCTTTAATCACGCATATTGCAAACCTGGTATTGGTCATGGCCTATAGTTGCATATCCCATGATGAAATATATGTTCGATTCTATCACTAGCAATAAAATAGCAAGATTTGGATAGTATTTTCTTGTCTTATCAAGTAAATAACTGAATTACAAAGATAAACCACCATCAACACTCGCCAAATGAATTCAACGTCAGTGGGTCATAGCTTTCAAGGTGAGATAAAACGAAAATGTTGAGCATAGTAATGTTTGTTCCAACAAAAAACACAATAGAGATGGCAAAATGTACGAAACAACTGACTATTAAGGAACAGAGACCCCATACCATACAAATAACCAATATCAAGCTTCAAATAAGCACCAGAACAAGAATTTTGCGCTTACATGGTTTATTGAAAAGACGATTGTTGTTATTCATATAAATCACACGGGGGGATTAGCGGAAAACTGATAATCCTCTACTCAAAATTCTTGTCTCAACAACAAATATATAGAGGCAACTAAGTCTCTCTCCTTTTATACTCTTAACCGTCGCATCTGACTCTCTCTTCAGAAATTTTCGATGTGATAGAAGATCAACACATTAGGATGAAGCTTCTTCGGCAAAACTCAGGCTGCTGTGTTCTCAGTCACCACTTCAACTTGCTCGTGCTTGACCAGTTGGCTAAAGTTTCCCTTTTGCTTGAACAGCTGGGAGTGATGATGCCTACAGTAGAGTCGATGCTCATGGGCTACATAGTTTGATGGGCTGATCACACAGCCTCCGTGGGCACACTTGAAACAAGCCCTATGGTATGAAGTGCCATCAACCGCCACCTGCAACATCAGCAAGGAGCCATATATACATGTATCATATTCAAGTAGTTAGATCAGCTTTGTTCCTTCAGTTTTGATTTCATATGGAATTGCTATCAATTACCTTTTCAAGCGGATACACAGTTTTTTGCAAGCAACGCACTTATCTTGGGTTCCAGCAAACATACTTGAAACTTTGCTGCTGGTATGGCCCTGAGCAATTCCCTCACAATAAGAAACAAATTTATTGTAAACACTCAACTGAAAAATTATATAAAATTTGAAACCTGTCACAAAAATTTGTCAGAAAGAGATGACACACTAAGCACTGCAATACCTGGTCAGCAGATCTGTCAACTCTAACAGTTTTTGGCGCACCTATAATACATAAATGGGCTTATAAGAGCACGTTAGAGGAAGCAAAAATGCAACAAAACGACTAAAAAATGAAGACCACCTTCAAAACTCTTATCCAAGCTACCAGTCATCTTAAACAGTTGATCGAAGTGAGGCTTGCAATATAATACTCCCTCAAAAGAGCTATAATTACTCAGCTGCAAAGAAGATAAATACATAAATTCAGTGATATACTGATCTCCAAGTCATATCTTTTATGATACTGCAAGGGAACACACTAAGTGCCCCTGCTTCATAGTACCAGGGAAAGATGCTTTTAAGCAGAACCTTGGCTAACATAAACGGTCTTTCTGCTACCAAAAAACACACACATAAATCACTGAAAATAAAAGCATGGTAGACCTCATCAGGTTTTGCATTCTAGAAACACTAGAAGCCTTTGTGAACAATCCAAAAACCACATCCACACAAATATATAATCATAGACTGGTGCATTTGCCCAAAGTTTGAATTCATTACACATCATGGCCTGATAGGGAATTCCTATCTGTTAATCTCCTATGAAAAATCAGCTAGTGGTTCACTGATGGCGGCTAATCGAATAAATCTCTGGCTTATGTTAAAGAAATGGAAAAGAAATATGTCATACGATCCACATTAACAGGTGCACTGATTCAATAGCTTTGACTGAGTCTACAACAAAATGACTCCCTATTTACCTCACACAAGCTTACATAGAAACACCAAAATGACTTGATTAACCTGATAAAGGTGAGTGACATTCAACAATCTCTCTGTTCCAATTGTTCTTGTTAATTGCTTCAGCTTTTTAGCAAAGCTGCGACTATTTGTATAGACATTTCAAGAAGCCAGACATACGGGATAATGTAGCTGATTAGCAGAGAACTATAGTCACATTTATAGTACAAGCTAACAAAGATGCTGCATCTCCCCTAAAAATATCGCTATATCAAATCCAGGCTCACAGGAACTGGCAATAATTTTGGTAAGACTTGCACCTAACCATTTTAAGTTCATGTCTGAGTCGGTCAAAACATTTGTAGAAGATATACATTCAACAAAATAACAAATCTAAATCACAATGGCAATGGCAACTGCTTATATCAGACTTCTTCTCTTTTTTCAAGCCACCACGACACTACATACCAAATAACATGTCACAAAATTCACTGGGTTTTGGGAAAGAATTGTACAGCATTACAATAATTGTATCGTATTACTAATAATTGACAGAAATGATATCCTTTTGGATCCAAAAAAACCATCTAAATCCACCACCAAAATGAAGAATATCACTCAACAAATCACAAGTCATGGACCGTCAATTTTCTTAAAAGTTAAGTCAGATAAGCAAATCCGACAATTAGATACTTGAACAATCACAAGTCATGGACCAGAAACTCATTTTTCACGTACGGGTCATCTTGATTAGAAAGTATCATCTTCATATGTATGACAATCCTGATTACCAAACACAAGAATCTAACATTTACAGACCCTTAATAGAGACAATTAACCAAAAAGCTCCAAACAAACTGATCATAGTCAACTTCAAATTAAATCGATATCAGGAAAAAAAAATTGATCTTTTGACAAGTAATCATATCAAAAGAACAACACTTAATATACCTAAGAGTATAATTCTGACAAATAGATGCACCCCTTAATATGCACACATATTGAACACAGAAATGACATGCAGAAGAGTATGACAGATGAAATCACCTTGAGGGTGCCTTTGCAGTGATGACATCTGAAACAAGCCTTGTGATAGACTTTATTATCAGCTGTGAGCTCATCCACCAAGTACACAGTCTTCTCACATGCCTTACACTTCTGGGTAGTTCCTCCAAACGTTGCCATATCTCCAAATCTTCAACCTCCACAGGATCAGACTCTACACCTTGAAACAATGATTGAAGAAAACTGATGAACCTTCTTGCTGATGAGAAGACTCTCTCTCTCTCTCTCTCTCTCTCTCTCTCTCTCTCTCTCTCTCTCTACAAGTCTTCTGTGAGTTTTACAGCTCACAGAGGCAGAGAAGTAGTGCAGGCGTTACCCTCGCTGTCCACATTGAAGGGCATTTTAGTAAACTACTCTCCAGATGGTCAGATTCGAACATTTCAGCGGTGCTCAGTGGGAGTTCAAAGGTTTTATCCCACTCTCTCCCCTTAAGAGCGTGTGAAACAAACTAAGCTAGAGATAGTGTAAAAAATGAATAATCGGATTTTGATACTGTAAATTTATTTTGCTAGTATTTATAAGAAAAAAAATTATTAATAATTTATTCTTTTTTATTCGTGGAACTAATATTATTTAAATTATCATTGAATAAAACAGCTTTTGGGCTTAATTTGTTAGGATATCAATTGGGTATATTTTTAATTTGTGAAACTCGTGCCTATATAGTAGCTAACTTTTTTTAGTCAATATTACTATAATGTAATAAATAAAATAGAAATAATTGTAAATAGGACTATGGAAGACAAGTTCAACAAAAAAAACCAAAAAGAGTGATTAATTTCGAGAGTAATTCAAGTCCTAACAATAATGAATTATAAACTCAGATGATTTTAGGCCTTCAAACATAGATTAAACTCAAATTGTAAGAGATTTATCCTTCATAAATATTTTATTCTAGACATGAATGACTTTTCTTTAAATAAAGTTAAAAAAAATAATTAAAATATATATAAATTGATCCGAATACTTTAACTAAAAAAAATACTCCTTATGAATGAGGTGGGATAGGAGGGTCCAAACTAGGCCATTGAGTGGATCCCACCAACGCACTTATAAAGCGAGTGTGGTGTTATTGTAAGTATATTTTTTTTTGTACCGTAAATATTTTTGGGTGTGAAAAAAAGTTATTCTTTAGTAAAAAAAATAACTGGCTTTCCGTCATTGATTTAGAAAGTTATATTCTCACTAATGATGTTATTTGAATTGTTTGGCCATTTTTCAAAATTGAGAGAGAGAGAGAGAGAGAGAGAGGTGCATGCACATGTACAACTCATACTCAACTCAATCATGCTATTCAAAATTTTTATTTAAAAAAAACACTTGTAGCTGCTTTGCTTTTTTGTTTTATATTTATCTAGAAAAGTAGTTTGGGGGTTGGCTTACATATATGTCTTGTGGTGTGATGATAAGCTCACTTGAAATCTTTTTCTTCCCCTCCCCCCCCCCCCCCCCACCCACCAGAATTCAGGGTAGTGAAAATTTGATCGATTTAAATTTAGATTCAATTAGCCAAATACAAGTTATTATTTTACTATCCATTTGTATCATATTTTATGCGACCACACTTTTATCAGCATCACGCTTTCACCATCATCACACTTCCACCACCTCCAACACTACCACACTTTTACCACCTTCACACTTCCACCACCTCCAATACTACCATACTTTTATCACCACCGCTACCATCACTATCACCTCCACACTCCCAACTCCTCCACCACCACGTCTATTATATTTACATTTTCATTATTTTTTAGGTTATTATTTAAATAAGTTTTAATATTTTTTATTTTGTAGAACTGTTTTTTGAATCATATAACTAAACAAATTCTGTAATACAAAAAATAATTTTATAAAATTTTTCTTAAAAATAATTTTTGAATACTATATTTTGAGATACAAACCAAGCGCGACCTTACTTTTTATTCAAAATTGGGAGTAAAATTGTTTTTTACTTTCATCCCTCATGCTCCATATGTGCGATTAAAGATGACAGTGGACTGAAGCGGGGGCGGAGAGTGTAGTCTCCATTCTTGTACCTACTTAAAAAAATTTCGTTCATCTCAAGTCTCTACCCCCCATTAATGGATATAGTTTTCATCCTCATCCTCGTCCGCCAGTAAATTTATAATTCTCGCCCCCGCCCTTGTCCACCTTACCCACCCCACCTGAAGCCCAAGCCTAAGCCATTATAATTCAAAATTTTAAATTAATTTAACATTTTAAATAATTCAACATAATTATAGAACATCATTGCATAATTAAAAGCTTACCATCTACAGCATAATCTAACATAATATAATTAAAAGTATGTCTCTCATGTAAATATAACACAATATCATGCAATTCAACATAATATAACATAACATAATCTAACATAAAAAAAATACAAAAATAAAAAGATCTACATTTTTACAAGCCCAAAATATGAAGAAAAAAAAAGTCAAAAAACAAAATAATTTTCAAAAGAAAAATCATTCAATAATATATAAATTTGTATTTACAACAACATGTGTGTATATATATATATATAGTAATCCTATTGGAACCTAATTTGTTGACCTAATTCACTATGATCTTTAAATTGAGTATAAATTCATTAAATATTGAAACTTGGTGTTGATCTAATGGTTTCACCAAAGTCACATCATTATGTCAACAAATTAGGTCAAATTTTTAAGTCAAAATAGTATTACTCATATATAAAATAATAATAATAATAACAACGGGTAAAGTAGGGCGGAGGTAAGTGTTAGTCTATTTCCGCCTTCATTTTCGTACGAGTTTATATGGGTATTCTCGTATACGTCTACCGTTCAATATGTGTGGTCCATTATCGATCCAAACAGAATAAATTTAGAAGAACACTCATTTTTATCCGATCTACTGTCATCCCTAAGTGCAACTCTTATGTTATGGCTTGTCTTTTTATATTAGTCTTCGTTATTAATTGTCACCAAAATGTTTGGGGCACATGTCACGATTGGAAAAGATCTACCAGCATTAATAGGGTACAAAAAAGTTCAAATTTCAAATTTTGAACTGAGGGTGAAGTTGAATGACAGTATTTTGTAAACAAAATTATCCTCTGATCTCCTTGGTTTGGGGGGAGGGATTTTGTCCGAATTTATAAAAAAAAACCCCTCCCCCCGGATAATAAGGTAAACTTCATAACTGGTGGAATTCTCAATTCTATCTTTCCTTGATGTCAATTTAGAGCGAGTGGAACATCTATAGTAAATTCAGACTAAATTCAATCACTTGGCAAGGGGGTTAGGATGTATTTTTAAGTGCATGTTTATTATATTGGTAAAACGGGTTCATATTCTTTTTTGAAAAGTCAGTCGTACTATTCTACTTTAACTAACGATGAACTAGAATTTAGATTTATTTACAGTATTTTGTAAATGAAGTTATCCTTTTATCCCCTATCCAATTGAATTTTCAAAAATTCAGTTTAGGGGGGAGAGATTGCAAAATTAACCATTATAAATGGAAAGTTCTAAGTCCAATTACGTTTTATCAAATTTTCACCCAAATTAATATGACTTTTTAGGTGTGAAAAGAGTTATCGTTTATTATTTTAATTATCGAAAAGCAATTTCATACAAGGATGTTGCATAAGATGCTGAAAGGATTCACGTGGGAAAATGTAAAAACAGAAAAAATAGACTCTTTTTTTTTTTTTTCTGTTGCTTTTCTTCTGTTTAAATAAGTAGTCACCTCACCGCACCTCACCTCACTCTCGGCCAAAAGCCAGATTCAAACTCACACTCACTTCTTCATACAAGTTTTGGTTACAGAGGAGACCGAGTCAGGGACCCAGTTGGTGGGGCAATGATCCTGAAATTACTACAAGCCAAAATGAAATACATTGCATTGCAGTTGTCCTCATCAACAAATCCAACTTGAATTTTCTTGTGGGAACACGTGGAAGTCGAAAATATTTATTTCCCCAGTCACTTGCCTTATTAAATTAATTTCTAAAAATTGAAACAGAGGTGACTGCCGCTCTCTCTCTCTCTCTCTCTCTCTCTCTCTCTCTCTCTCTCTCTCTCTCTCTGTGTGGCCCATAGATGGGGTCATTTTCAAATGTTCAAAGGGACGTGGCGGCTCATATAGCTTGTTATGTGGTTGATATTAATCTAAATTATTTATTATTTATATTAAAATTTATTAATTTTATGTCTGATTCTCATCATAATAACATGTTGTGTCAAAAATTACTATACTTTTATAAAGAAGAAAGTATGGACGAGGTTCGATTCCTTGACATATGCTTAGAAACAAACAAGTCCAGAGCCTAGTGGGACTTGGGATATTCAAATTGGTCTTTTGCTCACATTTACATTTTGATCTCATTTGTAACCGAAACCAAAGCTTAAAAAAGCTTTGTCAACCCATTTCTGTACTCTTTTAAGTGTAAGCGAAATTGGTGAAAAGAATGCACATTAATGTTCTGATTGAAAAATTGAATGATAAAAAGTTAAAAAAATGAAAAATTAAAGGGATAAATAAAACATTACGTTTGGTAAAAAAGGAAAATAAGAATGATGAAAAAGTGGATAGATTAACTTTCTTTCTAACTCATCAAAATCAATCTCATTAAATTCGAAAGGAAAGTGGATAAAAAGTTAATTATTTGTGTTGAGATGTATCTTATTTGTCTATATTTCTTTTGATATATTCATATATTATGTATACATTAATTTCATATAAAAATATAATGATAAAATATGTATATATATATATATATATATATATATATATATATTTAAAAAAATTAAATTAAAAAAAATATTTTTTCCATCTTAACTAAGGGTGAAAATTTTTAATTTAATACGATGACACGACTTAAACTCGACACAAATTTTATGACACGAACTTGATTACAACTCGACATGAACTTGAAAATGACCTGACATATGAACAAAAAATATAAAAAGTTCATATTCAGTTGAACCAGTCAAACTTAAAATTAACACAATCAACCCGTTTATCTAAAAATAAACAATTTTTCTATTTTTTCATTTATATGATAATACGAAACTAACATGTTTAACTAATATTATAGATATAAAATATTAATTATTTGTAACTATTTATTAACTACTGACTTAATTATTATATAAAATATATATTTTTTCTTATTATTATTATATTTATTTAAGTTAATTTTTAGTTTGTAAAAAAAATATTAACATGCATTTAATTAAGTGAAAATAAAATATTAATGTTAAATTTTTTATTTAAAATTTATGTGGGTCAATACAAATACGAACACAAATATGACATAAAAATAAACAGGTCAACTTGCAATTCAACACGACACAATTAATTAAATTAATTAGTGTTAGACACAAACCCGTTATAACTCAACACAAATCTGACACGACCCGACCCGATTATCACCCCTAAATCCTAATTTTAGCCGGCAGAAAAAAAAAATTAGTCATTTTTTTTTTCATCTATCGAACTAAATACAAAACAAAAAAAATATATTATTTCTACTTTCTTTACTTAAAGGATATAAAATATATTCTTTTTACTTTTCATTCTTTCTACTTTCCATCTTTTTTACCGCACAGAACATAAGAAAAATATGCCACCTTTAGGCCTATTTTAACCTTGACCTGTATATGTACATATCACTTTACGATCACAAAATAGAATTCCGCCTTTTTTTAATTTGGAAGATCCCACCAGAGTACCAACTCATTAATTTACCCTTAGAACTATCAGTCATGGTATCTGCTCGTTCTGTTTCTCTTAACCAAGTTTGAGCACCTGCTCGTTGCGTTCATCTTTCGACAGTTGAATAACTGCAGAGTTATTACTGCAGATGAAGGACATGTGTCACCTTTAGACTTCAATATGAACATTGATGGTCATTAAAAAGAAAGAAATTTCATGCTTAGAAAAACCCATGAGAGCATTCTCATTCCACTCATCTTACAACAGTTAATGAAGACAAGAACACCACCACATGCTACGTTCTATCAACATTGACTTTGGATAGTTTCAGTAGTAGTATGCCAGCATCTGGAACTACCTTATTTTCAGTACGAGCACCAAAACAGAACAAAAATGGAAGTGTTCTTGTACTCAGGACATCAAGATGACTTTTTCCCTCTCTCATTGGCATGATTTTTAAAGATAGAAGCACTAACTTTGCATTCCGGAAAAGCTCAGTGACTGTCACCACCACCACCACCACCACCACCACCACCACTTCCACTTCCACTTCCCTGTTTGCGAGCCTCTTCTCGCATTACTGCCTTAACATATATCTCGTAGCAACATCCTGCAACAATCAATATAAGGTTACCAAAAAAAAAAAAGAGCAAAGCCTGACATCTTTGACTTTGTAAAAAGCAATCCCAGAATGCAAGTTTTGGCAATCTAGATTACCTAAAAGATAGTAACAAATTCACAGATGTAGTTCCATATGGCTTACATGACCAAACAGTAAAATAGCACTTTGAAGCGATCCCTCACACAAAGAGTGGGAAGGTTCCATGCCATGAAGGTGCAGACAACCAGGGGAAGCCTCCAAAGATTGTGGATACCACTAGATAGTGACAGAATACATGATAGTGTATAATATCAACAACTTACATGATACTTAGCAGAGCAGAAAGGTTTAAACATTCTTTCAACTGCCATAAATTGAATTTGCAAGATCTCAATGATGTTTACAGTGGGGTTTCTTGTTACTGCTTTAATCAATTTGTGGACGGGATTCATTTGCACACAGCAGAATGATGTTACATATAAGATATGTTACAAATAAAATGCAGGAAAATAAAATTTTTCATGAGATCTATAAAAAACATGAAGTATATGTGCAGTCAAGATAAATCTCATCTCATATTTGCTAAATTTGTATTTGTATAAGTGATTTGTATAACTGTATAATCAAAACTATTCCATATAATTGAGAAGAAATCATAGTTTTACTCAAAAACAAATGAAGATTCATTTATGCAAACTCTAATATAACTTGAAAGTTTTCTATGATTTTGGAATTTTGTTGGACTTCCTTTAACTAAAAGGATATTGATAAACTTTTCTTCTAACCGAATGCCCAAGGCGAATCTTCCTTTCCTTTTCCTTGTAGGAACTCCCACAATAACAAGAAGGAATATATACACAAAATGGAAAATTCCAGAAAATAAATCCTTAATTTGTTCTCTTATTTTTCTTCCTATATACCTGGACAAAAGTTTCAGTTTTTCTCTTTCTTCTACTTGTTCCAAATAAGTACAGGAAAAGAAGAGAAATAACGTAAATTATCAAGCTTTCATCAGCGTAAGCATAATCGAAACACCGGCAAGAGAAAGAGTACAATGAAAATTCTGATTGCTTCTGTTTTACACTTTGCAATAGCACAGAGGTCGAAGGAGGAAAGTAAGGAGTGAACGACAGTGCAGGCATGTGACTTTCATGTGACAAATGAAGCTAAAATGGAGTTGACTGAGATGGGGGATGGTGGGAGAGAGTTTGGGAGTCAAGCGAGAAGGAGAGAGTGAAATTGCTGCCAGGGACAAAGAGGGAGGAACAATTGGCAAGGATGGTTGTGGTGGCGGAGCGGTTTGTGGTAGGAGTGGAATCTCTTGCGATGACAAGAGATCTATGTACAAGAAATTGGGAAGATGATGATGATGAAAACACGGGAAGCCGTGTAGTGGCTAATTGAAGAGCAGTTTTGATTATCATGTTGTTTGTGTATATATGAATATATGTGCGTGAAGAATTAGAAGGAATTTGAATGTAGGGAGAGAGAACACACATGTAAAAGTTGAGGGGAGGGCTTTAAAAAGGTTAAGAGGAAATGAATGGATGCCTATGAAGACTGGGGGTTTTGGTTGTTAGAACACTAGGATACAATAAGTCATGCAGTTAGTACTTAACTATTTTCTTTCTCCCTAATTCTTGGGTAGCCATTTAATTTTAACAATGGTAGTACATTATTCTGGATGCATTGAAAACTAACCAGCAGTGAGAAGGAAAAGGGGCAGATGAATGAGTAACCCCACCTACTGAACAAATAAATGTACAGTAGATAGAATAACATTTATTTTATATTTACTTATATGGATGGTAATGTAGATATTTGAGAGATGTACAGGGCAGAACAACGAATCAAAATCCTTAGGAAGAAACGGACACTTGGCAGTTCATCCATTTCCCTGAGTCAGAAAATTTACCAGTTAAATGAACCTGCACATAAATGCCAGATGGACCAACAAAGGGTTGTGAACTTTCTATGATGCATCAATTTAACTGCTAAGCAAAGATATAATAAGATTCCAAAACAAGGTGTTTTGCTAAGAGCTTAAAATTTTATATAGGAAGAGTGAACATGTGACGAGCAAAAAAACTTGTGAACTTCACCTTAAAAATAGTTAATGACAAGAAAGAATGAAAATTCTAATTCTAAGGATTGTCAAATAACTACTCCAATCTGAAGTAAAGAATCAAAACAAGTTATATAGGGTATCAAAAGCAAAAGCATGGATCAAGTTTTGAATCTGTATATGAGTTTCTTGCAATCTTTTTAGGCAGTTACATTTGCAAAATAAACAGCACATTCAAATTGAGTGAATAGATTAACATACCGGCTACAACAACAATAGTTAGAACATCCCCCAGTCTCTTAAGACGCCACACACCTTTCTTGTGTGATTTGAAGCGCTTTAGCACTGGGTCCTCAGCCAAAAGCTGCAAAATATAATGAGCACAGTCTAAGAAAATTCACAAAAAAGAAAAAAAATGAGAAATCAGATGTTAATAGTGCTGCTCGGGTACAAATCCATGTGCAAAGTGTCGAGCTTCCTCAAAAGTCGAAAGTCTAATACACCATATTACATCATTAAAGATCGATGTAATAGGTAAAACCCTTAGTCTCACATATATGATCTAAAGATGGGTTCTGGACAAAAAAAACCAGAAAAAGAATGGCTACAAAAGCAAATTCATAATCACACTTTCCGCCAGCAAAAGCATAATAATAATATCAATAAGGAACACAAATGTTCTTGCTCCGTTGTAAAAAAGACACTTATTATTAGGAAGCTTTATTGGTCACAGGTTTTGGGAGGACATCATAGACATGTGGAAATGAACTAGTATATAGAAGTTGTAATCACAAGAGGCCTTCAACTGAATAATTGTTTGTGATCGCTTGTAGAAAAGTAAGGATGACCTAGTGTCATGGCAACAAAAGAGTTGCACCGTAGAGAACAGAAAATGGTAAAAGGAAGCTATGAACCTTAATTAAGGATGAGGTCAAGTTAAACTTATGTTGGGAATAATACTAAGAAAAGCAAAAGCTTTGTAAAAGCAAAGACACATTCGAGGGTAATATATGAGCATTGCCAATTGCCAAATTTAATACAAATGAATGTCTGAATCTACGTAACCAATGCATAGAGAAAAGACCACCAAAAAGTCTCAGTTTCCTTTATTTATTTTTTTATAAAAAACCTGGCCCGAAAACCAACGAAAAAGAGTTTCATGAGGATAAGCAAATTCTATTAAACTTCAAAATTATGGATTTTATGAGAATTAAAATAGCAAAGTTGGATTGGAAAATTTGAACCCCGGCCCCAAAAGTCTTTTGCATTAGGCGAAAATTTTGGAATGTTAGGTGATTAGAAATGACACGTTTTGATCAACCAAGCTCGTCAATTACATAGAGAAAACTTGGTTGGTGTCTTTGGCTGGGGGGGGGGGGGAAGTTCGATCAAATCCCACATAAATAGAACGTAAAAATTCGAAGACAAAATCAACTCAAGTAACACCGTAATAGACTTCCCTTTCATGTTCAAGAGGATAATTTCGATCTATTGTGTTTGTTGTCTTGCATTCATATACCTCAGCATGTTCAGTAATCCAATTCAATTGATTACATCTATGGAAAAGAAATGTAATAAGCAAATGGATATAGCCTCATAGAGAGAAGAAAAACACTCACAGCCTTCTCGCGAGCCCCTGGTTCGACATGAAACCCGCGTCTCGATAATGATAGCGAATCATCAGCCTTCTGCGACAGCTCATAGCACAAAATCTATCAGACTTAGATCCAGATCGATGGTTACAGATATATTTTAGAGAGAGAAGTACCTGGGGATGGAGACGAAGCTGAGAGAAGCTCGTTTTGTTGAGTAAGAAAGCCATCGTTGGACAGGGAAAGAAAGTAAAAAAGCTCGCCTGATGATCTGATGTTATTTCTAGGTAAACAAAATGTAATGGGATGGATATATATATTATAATTAGCCCCCCTAAACTATACAAACTCCAGTCCCACACCTAAATAAATGGATAAATTATAATTTAGGCCCCACAACTATACAATATCCTACCCCCACTCATAAATATTGATTGAGTTTATCATTTTTTTTCAATTGATTAAATTGGTTTCACGGTACCCAAAAATCACATTTATTATACTTAGGGCAAAAAAATAATAATTTGTGTCATTAGATCTTAATCTATCGAATTATAACTGTAATTAACAACTACGACAAAAAATTGAAATAAATTGAGAATCCAACTTCTCACTAGTAATATTAACACATTTAAGAGGTCAAAATAAAGGAAAAAATATTTTAGCATGTTTTAACCAATATTTTATATCTATTATACATATAAGACATCTCTTATAAGAAAACTAGCTATTTTCCGTGTCTGAAGATACAGAGTAATAAAAAAAATAGTCAATATATTTGTATTCATATTCAAAATTAAACTACAAACATAGAGGAAAGATAAAAAAATTTAAGCATCGATTGTAGTGGGGGTGAACGGTAGTAGTGGTGGTGGGCGACAGTGGTAATGATGAGAGACAGTGATAGTTGTAGTGGGTAAGGCGATAACCGTGGTGGTGCTAGCAGCCATGGGGTGGTAATGGTGATGATGGTGGTGAGTTTTGAGTGACAATGATGGTAGTGGCAACTGTGGTGGTGGTAGACGACAATAATAGTGGTTAACAGTGATAGTGTGGCAACGATAGGTGCTTTTAGGCGTCAATGTGATGGGTGATTGCGAATGACAGCGATGGTAAGTATGGCGGTAGTAGGTGACTTGCAGTGGTAGGCGATGAAAGGTGGTGGTGGGGTAGGTGATAGTGGCTAGTGGCTAGTGGTGATGGTAGGACAATGGGTGGTGGTGAGTGTTGACGGTGGTAGTGGAATGATGATGGTAATGGTAATAAATATAAAAGTAACATAACGATAATGGTGAGTGGTGGCCATAGACGACGATGGTAACAATCGGTAGTGGGTGACGATGGTGGTGATAGGGCAGTGAAGGTGGGGTGGGGGTGAAAGTGGGGCAGTGACGATGGTGGGGATGGTGGTGGTAGTGGTGGGGTTGGCGATGGTGGTGGTAGTTGTGATAGTCATGGGGGGGTGTTAGCTGTGATAGTCTTAGGGGTGGTGGTGGGGCAGTGGGGGTGGTAGAGGTGATGGTGGGAGAGTAGCGGTGGTGGTAAGGTGCGACAACGGTGGTAATAATGGTAGGGTGCAGTAGCGGCGGTGGAAGTGGTGGTGGTAGTGGGTAGTGATAATGATGGGGTGGTTGTGGTAGTGGTGGGCGGTGGTGGTAGTGGTTATAGTGGTGGTGGGACAATGGAAGTGGTGATGGTGGTGGTGGTGCGTATGGTAGGGTGGCGATAGTGATGGTAGCGGCGACGGTGATGATGGAGCGGTGAGGGTGACGGTGGAGGCGATTCTAAACACTAATTTTTTTTTAAAGTATTTATGAGAAATAATTCGTACAAATACTTTTAAAAAAGTCACTTCAAACACACCCTTAAGGCCTATTTTTTTCATTAAATTTAGAAAGATAATATTAGCCGTTAGATTAACTTTAAAGTAAAATTTAAAGTGATCTTAACCGTGAATAGCAAAAATAATTTTATTCATCTTTTGAGATTTAAAATGTATTATACTTTATTATATAAACTAGTTTTCTCCTGTGTCTAAAGAAATAGAGTAATAAAAAAATGATAATAATAAGCATATTTGTATTCACACCGAAGATTAAATTACAAAAATCGTGGAGGGAGAAAGGAATTTAAGCACCGATTATAATGAAAGTGAGCGGTGGTAATGGTGGTGAAAGAAGGTGATGGGTGATAACGATCGATTGTGAGGATAGCAATCTTGGGTGGCAATGGTGATGGTGGTGGTGGGGTAGTAGGGGGTGGTAGTGGTATGGGTAATGGTGGAACAATAACAATGGTAATAAGGTGATGGTAGTTTTGACGTGGGGGTGGGGGCAGTGGGGGTGGTGGTGGTAGGGTGGCAACAGTGGTGGTGAGGCGATAGAGGTGGTGGTGGTTGTAGGGTGGCGACAGTGGTAGTGGGGTTGTAGTGGCTGTAGTAATGGTGGTGATGGTAGTGGTAGTGGCTATTATGGCAGAGGTGGTGGTGTGGTGGCGACGACGGTAATGGTGGTTGAAATAAGGGTGGTGGTGGTGGTGGTTGTTGGAGTAGTGGTGGTGGTGGTGGTTGATCGATTCTAAACATTATTTTTTATTAAAAAAAAGTACTTATAAGAAATTATAATTTCTAGAAGTATTTTTAAAAAGTTAACCCAAATACATTCTTAGAAACTTTTTTTTCTATTAAATTTGGAGTGTTAATATTAACCATTTGATTAACTTTAAAATAAAATTTAAAAATATCTCAACCACGAAAAACAAAATTCATTTTGTTTATTTTTTGAAATTTGAATTGTATTGTATTTTATTATATAAACTAGTTATTGCATGTGCCTCAAGGCACAAAGTAATAAAAAATGGTAAATAATAAACATAGTTATATTCATATCCAAATCAAATCACAAACATAGAGGGAGAGATAAATGAATTTAAACATCGGTTTGTAGTGGGGGTCAGAGGTGGTGGTAGGAGACGATAATGGTTATGGTGGATGACAATGACCATGGTGGCAGCGACAACGGCGACGATGGTGGTGGTGGCAGCAGTGGTGATGATGATGGTGGTGGTGATGGTGATGGTGATTTTGACAATAGTGGTGGCTGCGATGGCGACAACAGTGGTGGTGGCAGCGACAGTGTTGGTGGTGGCAGTGGTGACGGTGGCGACGGCGAAGGTGATGGTGACGGTGGCGATGGTGGCGGTAAGAAACGGTGAAAATTGTGGTGGCTGACAATGACCGCGATGACGGTGGCGGCGACGGTGGCGATGGTGGTAGCCGCCCCCGCGGTGATGACGATGGTGATGGGGGAGGCAACGGTGGCGATAGTGGCGGCGGAGGTGGCGGCGGTGATGGTGGTAGTGGTGGTAGAGGTAGTGGTGGGACGATTTCAAATATTATTTTTTGTTAAAGTATTTATGAGAAATAATTTTTAAAAATATTTTTAAAAAGTCACTTCAAATATACTCTTAGGGTCCTATTGTCTCTATTAAATTTAGAGTGTTAATATTAGTCGTTAGATTAACTTTAAAGTAAAGTTTAAAGAGATCTGAACAGCGAAAAGTAAAAGTCATTTTATTTATTTTTAAAATTTAAATTATAAATTACTTTATTATATAAATTTTAAAATATTTTAAGATATTTTCTTATATTTTAATCATGAACTCGGCCCGGAATCTATAAGCAACGTGTAAAAGTGGTTACTTAGAAGTCATTTGGATGAAGCTGGTGTTGCCACGTATACAAGTTCATTTAGCCTTCTTCCTCTTTCCATTCATCAGTTCGTTAGAGTGAGTGAATGAACCACAAAACAAAAGAAGTAAACAATGGCGATTAGAGGTGCAGCTTCTTCAATCGGAAGACAAACAAGCACATCATCTCTGCTCTCGATTTCAGGATATCTCCGAACTAGATATCATGGTTCTGCTTCAAACCCTCTTCATAGATCACTTTCATTTCCCCATTCCCAAACAGGTAATTTATCAATTACGTACATTTGTTATGATTCTATTGATTTCTTTTTCTTTCTTGGTTGTATTGAGTCTAATTCAAACTGGGTTTAGTTCTTTGCTGCTTTGTTAAGCTTATGAGAATTAAAATACCATATGTCAAACATAGAATGGAACAAAATTTGTTGGGTTGTTAAGGATTTGAAATTTTAAAATTTGGGTAATTTTTTCATGTTAATGTTTTGTTGGTTGTAGGATTTAAGTATTCGATTCGCGCAATACAAGGGGCAGCAGCAGATCCTGTAGCTCCCAAGAAAGAAGACGAGGAACAATTAACCAAGGAATGGAAGATTAAAATGCTTTACGATGGCGAGTGCCCTCTTTGCATGCGTGAGGTGCAATCTAAGTTACCCACAATTGCATTCTGGGTTTTTATTATTAATGTGTTTTGAGGGGTGAATTCTTCAGTTGTTCTATTAATTTTTTTACTAGGTAACATAGTTTCATATAATTTCATATTGGTGTGATTCTATTGTCAGGTCAATATGCTAAGAGAGAGGAATAAGAGCTATGAAACAATCAAGTTTGTTGATATAAGTTCGGTTCAATACTCTCCGGAGGAGAATCAGGGCCTTGACTATGAAACTGTAATTTTTTTTCACATTTATTAAGGCAGTATCTAATTTTTTTTCTATCTAAATTCTCTTCAACACGCCTATAATATTCAAAACACTGCCACCTAACTTTTAAGACACTCATATTGCCTATTCTTTAGTCATTTATACATGCAATACATGGTAATCTAATACACATTACAATAATTACTTGGGCTTTCCAACCCAAACAAGGTTTAGTAAGTCTCAGTTATAAAATAACATATATGATTTTGAAGTAAAATAGTGGCATTTAATAATGATCTGAAGTTTACAGTACAAAACAACAAAGTTCATAATGTTTTCTTTTTTGCAAACTGTGCACTAGTTTGGGACTACACCTTGTGTGACTTAACATCTGCACCTTAACACCTTATTAACTTCTTGCATCTATTTCCATTGTATGCCTTAATGAATTCATAGCATGAGTAATGATCGAGATTTAAGTCTTTCTTTGACATTTGGCATCTACAACTTTCTTGGGTAAGGCTATACGGAGATATTAATACTACAGAAAAGTGTGATTTTAACTGATAACCGGCTCTCATATTGTCATCAACTCTTCACGAATTGAAGGCCGATTTTCTAATATCAACAGGTGGCATCCTACTATGGACTTCTATAGCATAAGTTCGTGAATCTGGATTTTTGTTGTTGTTATGATTGCTTAAGGTTTCACAAATATATTTTCAATTGTTCAGGTTATGGGAAGAATTCATGCGATCCTATCTGATGGAGCTGTAGTCACAGATGTCGAGGTACACCCCTATAAGATTGTCATAGCCTTAATAATTTCTTCATGTTTTTTATAAGATAAAGAGGCTAAATTTTCAGTTAATCTAAAACTACTTACATAAGATGTGGTGTCTCTATCTTACCCTTATTTTCCTCTGTTGTATGCATGCTGATTCTTGTTAATTTAGCTTCAATGTCCATGCACCTGAATTAACAGACTATTTTGCTGTAAAAGTGAGGCTTGCCACCTTATTAATATTTGTCCTGTCATCTCCACATATCAAAAGTCGAAACTCCAATTTTGCCACTGCACTCTTTGAGCACGATTTTCTTCAAATGATTATTGGTTGAATTTTAAGCAACAATTAAAAGATTTGAAGAAGACTCTTAGTTCAATTTTTTTCAAGCACATGTGTGGTGCTTTCACGTGTTTATGATTTTGGAACAAGTTGAAGTAAGTGAAGTTACATACGACCATACAACTATTCAATTTTGCTGGCATTAATTTATATGCTGATTTTGTGGTGATGCGAAAGGACTAGAGGAAGTGGATAACACGAACATTGACCTTTCATTATTAGATAATTCTGCATCTAGAAAATAATTGAGGAGCCATCTGCAAATTTTTTGTTGTTCCTAAAAGTTGAAGCTGTTATTCTTTTGTTTGGTTTGAAAAGCACACCAAGAAACAACATTTCATTATGAACTTGTGCAGGCATTTAGAAAACTATATGAAGCAGTTGGTCTGGGATGGGTTTATGCCATAACCAAATACAAGCCTGTGAGTGCTCTTATTTACATTTGAGTTCAATTGATTCGTCATCGTCTAGGCAATGTGAACTCATCAGAAAGCTTGTTGGCATCTTCTTATCTGGGAATTGTGCTGAAAATACATTATATTAACAGGTTGCAACAATAGCCGATGTTGTGTATGGTGTTTGGGCTAAATATCGTCTTCAAATAACAGGTGCTCCCTGTTTGCTCAACATGTGTTGATTTTTGTTTTTGTTTTGGCGATACATATGCGATCATCTGCTTAGCATGTGTTTTGGGTACTGCTCTCCTTTCATATTTTCAATTATCGGGCAATAGTTTATAGCTGCTCCATTGCAGGTCATCTGCTAGGTTGAGAGTGAACCGTATCCCAAATTTATTTTATCACACGAGGCCATATACTTTTGCCACTTCCCAACATGTGATGCTGGACATATGTTCATGTGACATACTTCAAATTATGCTTCAGTTAGTTACATCAGAAAATCACAAAAACGTGTACTTCTTCTATGTTATGCAGATGGCTTCTGCTATTTTGTACTAGTTTTCAGCTTTAATAATGACAAGTCAATGATTTTTCTGATTACAGGCCGGCCACCTCTAGAAGAAGTTCTAATGGCACGGAAGAAGAAGGTCTGCAAATGCAATTGCTATAAACTCCGTTATCTTTTCATTCTTGAAGAATTGCTATAATCTCCATTATCTTTTCAGTCTTGAAGTGTCATGAATTGAATAAATGTCATTGTTACTGACTTTTTCTTTAGAAAACTTAATACCCCACGGGGGAGGGAAAAACTCAAACCCGTGTGGCTTGTGTGGGTGAGAGGGTTCCCTTCACTCGTCTATCTCCTATCTATCCCTCCAACTTCCCAACTTTCCATCCTTCCAACTAACAAAAAATTGATGCAACAATCTTCCCTTGCAGTGTGCGACTCCTGTACCCCTGGAACCAAGTCCAATTGTTTCTTTGACTGGAATTTGAAAGTGCAGTTTAGGTGTAATAGAAGGTTTCACTTAATCTTCTTACAGAGCAAGCACTGGAGTGGTGTGGAAAATAAGATGGAGATTGTTCAATAACTTATCCTGTATATAAACTTAATTTTTGAATCTTAAACTCAATATAAGACAACTAAGTAGTAAAGTAAAGAACTAAAGGAAAAAACTTACATTGCTAACTAGTATGGGATAGAAACCGATATCATCTGCAGAGGCTGTCTTCTTCTCAGATCTTTTTCCTGTCCTTGTCATAGAACTAGTTTCAAGACAGCACTCCTATGCATAAGCATTCTAATATAATAATTTTTTGTTGCAAACATTCAGAAGTGTTTAATTATATCACATGAGAAGCCATGCTTAAATGACTCAGATTTTTCCATTTTCTTTTTCCCTTACAGGAGGAACTATGCAATGACAACAAGGCTTGTAAAACATAAGCTGCTCTTCAGTCATTTTGCTGGTTCTGATGAGTAAGGATGATGAAGCTTGGATTATTCTGTAGGCTGTAGGTTATCCACTTGCTTCTTCCATGCTTCGCCAAGCGCTCAAGTCCTTGGCCACAATATGGAAAGCTTGACAGTGCCTCTGTCCATTACTCTTGTTCCCCACAAAATTCAAACTTGTATATTCAACAATACTTTCCCAGATCACAGTGACTTTGCTTGTTTAGAGGGTATAAAAGCTACAAAGATTATACGTTTATATTCCAGCATTCAGTATATCAAATCGTATATGCTCTTTTATTTTGTCTTTCCTTTCAGGGAAAGATTCCTGCTTTGGTTTCCATCAGTTTGATGAAAGACGGACATATAATTCATTGTTTCATGTTCCAACTTTAACTGATACATCCACTTATGTAGGAGAATAAAAGACATTTGACAATCTAATTCCAAAACAAAAATAAACGACACTAGACAATATAACGACAAAATGAAAACAAACATGAAGTCCAGCTAACAGAACTATGCCTCACACATTTATTACTTACACTTTGTGTGGCATCTGAAAAAAGCTCCAATTTGTCCAACCTTCACACAAGCTATATGATTGGGAAGCAGTTGATTGCATTGTACATGTCATATGCTCGAACCATTCTGTACAAGCACATTAGTAGAGTCTCTGCTTTTTAGCAACATTGTTCCTTTTTAAACTGACAAGCTTTCTCGTCTTGAACAACCATCTCAGACCCTTGCATATTATTGCCCATCTGGAAAGCAGCTTGCCACTAGTGACAGCTACAGCATGGACTGCACTCTGTTGATTAGAAACTGATTCCAAACCATGGTTCTTGAGGACAGGTTCAAGATCACAATTCTGAAAAGGCAGCCAGTTTTCTATGTCCCCATCAGAAAAAAGAGGGCCTAGATTGTAGAGGTCGATGTTGGTGTCGTTGCCTGGGACACTCAAAGATGGGTCACATTAGTATGGGTCATATCAGAGTACTTGTAGACGATCTGGGAAGTATGGGTGAAATGATACCTGGAAACGATGTACCAGGTTGTGTAGGCTTATAATGATCATGCATGTCAGAAGTCCCAATGTTGCATACATTGGAACAATCTGGGTTGTTGAAGTATTGGGGGTAAAGACCGTCAAATGAGGGCAAAGAGCGATGGGCAAGAGAAGTATAATGTTTACACGTCTGAGCATGGTTCACAGTGGCCTCCCACCTCTTACCAATCATACTCTTGCCAAGGATCTGTAGAGGTACAAACAAACAATTACTGCCATTACTTCATGTAACCAACGAAAGTGAAATTGCTATTCAAGGCTATAAACAACCAGATGTTGTTCACGTATAAACCAAACTTCAATCACAAATATCATTATATAATAATGTACCTACATAGAAAGCCTGAATTTTACTATAATTTCGGTTTCATTCTGGCCCTTGGTCTGCACCCCTAATTTTTTATGAGCACGGAATCCTTCATACAATTCTATATACCAAGAACAGAATTGCATAGGTGTCTAGCAGGAACATTAGGTGCTCACGTCAGGAACCTCAGAAAATTTGAGTTTAGATGTAAGTATATTAATGCCAACAGAAGGTCAACTACTATACTTTGGGTGCTTTAATTGCAGGACACAGTAGCTTAACAGAAATATGCTCAGTTCTCGCAACTGAAAAAAGCAAATCCGATCATAGTTCACGCCAAAGTCCCTTTTGAATCAATTATCTTAAGTAACAGATTGCAACCTTATCTTTTCTATGTTCTTGACAAAGGAGATGTGCAAAATTATCAAACGGAATTTTGCATCAGAGTCATCATAGTCATATTTGGAAAAAAAGTGGGGTAATGTTAGGGTTGGTTCAAATCTTATCCCCCCAACAACAAAAAAAAAAAAACAAAACAAAACAAAAAAGCCCCAAGAAAGAGATAGAAAAGACGAACAAATTTTGGCATATTCAACCTTTAGAAAGGCAACACGTCTTATAATATTAGAATGTAATGCCTTGACAAACATTATTTTCAGAGTGAAGTGTCAACAAGTTCACATACAATTACTAGTGATCTTAATCTTAGGTAAACATATGAGGAAAGAGCAAATGAATTCTTACTTCTTGTAGCCTTTCATGGTTCAAATCATATTGCGTTAAAAAATCCTTCACAGTTCTGATGTTTTCTTTGCTCAAATGCTTGTGGAAACGACCACCTTTCTGAATATTTTCTAGTCGCCATACTTCATCTGATAGAGATGGGGGGTAATGTTTTTTGTTCACTGCAAACAGCAACCACAAGTTATGTGAGTGTTTCATTCAATTTTTCACTTCGGAAAGTTATTCAGATGACAGTAGTAATGATATAACCTTCTCTGTGTGACTTTCTGTTTGTTGTTTCCTAATCTACGCAAGAAATGTTTTTGAGACAAGATAAACAAATTATGTAAATTTTAGAAAATCAAGCAGATTGTTGCAGTCATTCAGATAAAGTCCCAAATCCAAAAAAATTTCCCCTTCTAAAAAGAAACACACCGTGCATAACATGGAGTTTTAGAAGGGAAACTACCTCAATCAAATATCAACATGTTGCAAGAATATCCATAACTGTGCTAATGAAAGATTCGATGAGTGCTTTCTTTTTCAAACATTTCTCCGGCGTCTGCAAAAGGCTGGTTCCTACTGAAGATTACATAAATGAGTTGGAATGACATCCTAAAAATGATAGTTTTTTTCCATTCAAGAATAAAGCCTTTTTTGCTATGATTTACTCGCATATTATCTGATCCCATCAAATTTCAGTCTGAATTTCAGCATTTTGCTTTGAACGTCAACACTTCTTCCTTGTTCCAAAGTGCCTTCTACACTACGTAAACATAAAACAATCTACAGAACAAATAAAAAGATGAGGAAACTGGCATCCTAGTCAAACTCGATAAATCGGGTTGCAGTCACACTAGAACTTCAACAATCTACAAAACAAATTAAAAGACGAGGAAAATTTATATATAATCTCAAGCAAAAACATTGCAAACTACTTTTAAAGAACATGTATCTAGACAAGAAGTAATTCAATAATTTTAAAGAAAACATATCTACATCTTTTAAACGTTCAAAGGGCATTATAATTCTCAGTTACAATCACTATATGCATGCAGGAAAAAATATTCATTACAACAGTGATACCACATGGTAGCTAATGTGGTATCACCAACTAATAATATCAAAACAAATAAGTAAATGGACCCCACAAAAATTAATAACCAACTGTTCATGTAAGCAAATAAATCCTCACTCTTCTTCCATGTAAACCAATAATTACCCAAATGGGATTCACTTTGTCTATGTGTTTTATTATTGGTCGGTGATACCACATCAGCATTGGTGACATGGTATCACCGTTGCATTGAATATGTTCTCATCCATGCGGTATGTAGCACTAAAACATATGACTGACCGATCATAAGGGTAGCCTGAGACGTGATTAATCATCTCCTTGCGTATTAAATATAGGCTTACCTTGCACTACACCATATATGTTCACAATTTTTTTCCAAAATCACCCTAGTAAATTTGTTTACCCAGATGCAATCAAGAAGCTAGATGGAATTGAATAGGTCAGCTATTGGCAATCACAAGCAAGAAAATAGAAAAATAGTTACTTCCACGGCGATCCTTAACAGTGAAGGGTTCTGTCTTTGCCGCAATTATTCTTCTTCCATTAGAATGATCCACGACTCTTGCCCATAGCCTATATTCACCACTTCTCCTCCAGACGTTAGTATGTCGGAAGTAAATCTTAGGAACTGAACCGATGCCATCTTTCAAATGCAGATATCGTTTTCCACCTAGCAGTGATTTTTTTCCTTCACTTCCACCGACAATTTTACTGTTGAACTCTTCAAGAGTCCAACTTCCCCCTTCATCGACACCAAAATCTCCATCAACCACAACAATTTCCACCTTTGCTGAGGCTTCTGGACCAGATGTAACAACTTCCCCTGTAACAACATCAAGTAAAGCTACCTGTAAGCTGTTCTCTTCTCCTGCAACAGGAATTCCAGTGAACACCCGTGGAGAGATATTGCCCCAGAACTGCAATTTTAGATTCCCTGATTCGGAAGGATGTATCTCATTGCCTGAGTTCCTGAGGAAGAAGAACACGGGAATCTCAGATATAATAGTCAACGGATAAGGAAATTAAACACGATTACCTTTTAAAAACAAAAGGAAAAGAAAAATAATAAAAATTGTATTATTACTCACCACTCTGCAATGGTCAAAATTTTTTCTAGTGCCAATTCATATCTCTTTTTTCCCTGGAAAAAAAACGTAGCACCAATGAGATACTAGTGATACTTGTGAAAAATTAAATCAGACTGCAGCAATCTGCGGAGCCATAAGCCACACAATGGAAATGTGGGTTCTCATCAGTAATACAAAAGTGATCATTGCTGTAACTCATATCTTGAGTGCCAGAAGACTGATATTATCCACTTTAACTCATGGCTTGAAACCCTAACACACACATATGCAAAGAAAAGAAAAGATCAAACGAACAAAAGCAACTCTTGAAACCCATTATCAGAGTAACTTACTAGTTCCAATCTAGTTGGACTCAATCAAGAGTTCTAATCATTCAATAGTAATGACAACTATTGAGAACATAATATGATCTACATCCTTAAAGTAATATCACAAGGGCTCACTCAATGTGCCAGGGGGCGGGGAGACTATCATCAAAGACTCAAAGTAAAGTAGAATAAAATGTAATTAGAGTCATTTTGTCTTCCCAGAAGATGTATGAGATAAAATTTGAACGCCCTGTATAACATAATGGAAAGAGCTTAAATTCATGGGCATCAAGATACCTTTCCCAAACAGCTAAGACAAATTAACAGGCTTCGTTGTAAGGTTAGAAAGACCACCAAATTTGGATACTAGAATGCATTCCAATATTACACATAGCATCCCCCTGTAATTTTTTTCCCACTGCATATCGACTGTACACAAGTGCCCTGTCCTATTTTTGGGAACGATAGGTGGTAATCCACTAAGAAAAGTAAACTAAATATAATACTTTCATCGACCATATTGACACTTTCAAATGCATACAAGCAAACTACTCAGGCTTTTGATGCTCTAGACCCCAAATCACAAATGACAATAGAAGATGAACCATACAGATAGCAAAAGTCAACAGAACAAACTACATCTAAACTGTCGAATAAAATTGATTCAAAACAATCTGCAATAATGAAGAAAAACATCCACCGATAAATTGATCATCTCATTATTATTCCTGTTGAAGGCTATTCAACCTTGGAACCATGGCCACATCAATGGCTATTCACTCTGAAGCCTTTATCTTAACAACAATCTACACCATCATGACCATTCCTGCACACCGTCAATCATCCAAATATCCCGCTGAGAAAATCAAATCCCAATAAAGAGAAAACGGACTCTTCTTAATTTGAAAAAAAAAAGAGCTAATTATCTTTATAATAACAATAATTGCTCGAATTTATTGTTGTCATTGATGTAAATTTAAGTGAAGCAATTCAACAGTAAATTGTAGATGGTGACCTGTGAGTGGAAGGAAGACCTACGTGTAGATTTTAGCAAGTATGCCAGAGAGAGAGAGCGAGAGAGAGAGAGAATGAATGAATGATCTAAAAGTAATTTAAGTGCAATAAACCATTCAGAACAGAACACGAGTATTCATATAGATGACCATAGGGTGCAATACAAGATCGTTTCCAACTGTTCGGAACAGTTACCGACCACTGGTAACAGCCAACAGAACAATCTCGATTCTTCTCTCTATCTCTTCTATCCCACCCATAGGCATTAGGCCCATGGGAAACCCTAAATCACCCATCAAAGCCATGTTTGAATACTAACAGAAACGTATTAAAAGTCTAAAACCGAAAATTCCTCTGAGATGTACATCCAATGATAGTGATACACACATTCTCATAGACATAACATCACCAATATGCATTTAGACATACACAATTACGTAAACCCATATGCATTTTCACCCAAAACACACACACAAGTTACCGTACCGAAAGCTGCCCAATTGGTTCTATAAAACGCAGGAGCTTCTGCCTCGCCATCACCTCCATAACCACCCTGAGAAACCTAGAACACGAACACACACACACACACACACAAAATCAATACCCAGAAACAATTAAGCCCTCACAAGTCCTCCACGCTTCCAACAACAATTACCATTCAATAAATTAGCAAAACCCAGTTCAGTAAAACGATTTAGTTGTCAGAATACGAGTAATGCTAGGATTTCAAATGTGGGATTTCAAATTGTATCCCAAATCAATATTGACCGTTGGATTACTCGTCCGTTAACTCTTTTGCAACGAGACCCCCTCATCCGAGGTCCTATTCGTGGAATCCTTTTTTTCTTTTTTTTTTTTTTCCGATGAAAAACGATAGATATTGTCATTAATTCACAGAAGAGGTTATTAGATTCAAGCACCAAAAATTCAGGGGAACTGTCTCCTCAAGTAACATTTCAACATTATTAATACAACTCATTTCTAGACAGACGAATCTATGAGAACGAAATCCGAGAA
Source organism: Ilex paraguariensis (assembly GCA_963454935.2). Lineage (NCBI taxonomy): Eukaryota > Viridiplantae > Streptophyta > Magnoliopsida > Aquifoliales > Aquifoliaceae > Ilex > Ilex paraguariensis. The sequence goes on from CAUOFW020005280.1 coordinate 1,721,574, forward strand.
AAATACATAGAATATTCCTAAATTAAATCAACAAAAGGCCAACGTCTGAGAGATTCTTTTGTGTTTGATTAATAGCTTCAATGATATTTATTGAGTCACTTCTACATTAACATTAGAACATCACATCTCTAATGCAACACCAATTGTTTTAGAATTTTATTTCTTATTTTTTAATTTCTTAGAATTTAAAATTTTTTGAAAAAATTTTATTCGCACCCCTTCTAAATTACCATTTCTTCAAAAACATTTCATCTATTATCAAAAACATCACTTATACCTCTTTTAATTTATAGTTAAATATTATTGACACCTCCTGTTATTAAACTACTATTTATAACACAAATAAATTATTTAAAATACCAAAGTTACCCTTATATAAAACTCCAAACAATCATTCTACATAAAATTTGAGTTAATTAAACAAAAAATTTACATATTAAAATTTGAGTTGATTAAATTTTTGTTTACATTAAAATTTGAGTCGATTAAATTTTATTTTTTTTACGTATTAAAATTTGAGTCAATTTAAACTCTACTTGAACTATTAACCCTGATTAAAATTCACTTCGAGTCAATTAATATTTATAATATTTTATTTATTAAAATTTAATTCAAGTTAATTAAAATTTATTTTTTACATAATAAAATTTAAGTCAATTAAAATTTTTATTCTTTTATATATCAAAATTCGAACCTATTAAAATTTAATTCGAGTTGATAAAAATTTGATTTGAGTTTTGAATAGAATTTTAATTTGTTCAAATTTTAATACGTAAAAAAATATAATTTTTAATTTACTCAAATTTTAATACATAAAAAATAAATTTTAACTAGTTCAAATCAAATTTTACCCAGCCTGAATTTTAATTTGTATAAAATTTTTTAAAAAATAGAGAAGCTCTCATTAAAGATATATTTATTTAGAAGGGGTTTGGATGAAGTTTTTCTTAAAATATATCATGAGTAATTTAATAAAATTGTATTCTAATTAACACTTTTAATTTGACAGAGATGTTAAGAAAGATTCAAAAAATAGAAGAAATGTTCTTATTGATATGATAAATTAGAAAAAGTGTGATTGAAATTTTCCAAAATTTTTGAATTCAAAATTTAAGACACCCTGTAATCAGACTTGACATATTTCATTGGTGACTAGCCATTAACTCATCAATAACTAACTATTATTTATTCAGTTAAAAAAAACTATTATTTATTAAAATTTATCCAAAAAAATTACTTTTTATCATCCAAAAAAAATATATAATTATTTATTTAATTTCTCGAGTGATAAAAAAATTTAAAAAAAAACACACGAATTATAATCCGGATTCCGGTGGGCTACTAGTATATACATACAACAGTGTGTGTGTGTGTGTTTATGCAGATATTCTGAAAGGAGGAATGGAAAGAGTTTTCACCTTGGTAAAGCGGGAACTTTTCTTTGCTCATCGTCTGAACTCTTTTCCGCTGCGGATGGTTCGGAAGTATAACCAACGTAGCTATCTACGAATGGTAGATTCCGTGACATGCCTCTATCAGGAGTTCAGGAGTGGGGGTTAATCCGTTGGTGTTGGAGTTCGGTCCTGTCTTTTGTTTTTCTAAGTGGAGTATCAAAAGTACCTATAATAGTAGTATATTTGTACTTGCTCTTTTCTAGACGGTAAGAACCGCAATTGAAGAGAGGCTTCGTCTCTTGACTCTTGGGTCTTGGCGGCCAGTGGGGTCCTCACAAACACGTGTGCCAAACGCGTCCAAAGCCGAGTGATTCACACGCCAAGACAACTACACATGCCAACACAAACCAAGGATTGACAACCTCTCTTACAATATGTTTGATACAGGTAGAAATAAAGAATAGAATTGAATAATTAATTTTTATCTGATACATAAAATGGTGCTAATAAGAATATTATTTTATTTTATTTTTGAATAATAAATTTAGATCAAAGTTAGAATAATATATATAAATGAAAAAATTTTAGTCACTCTCTTTCTAATTTACTATATCTTTAAAGATATCTCCTCTATTAGACCTGACAATCGTGTCGAGTAAAACAGTTTCGTGTCGAGTGGAACGGATTTGTATCAAAAAACTCTTCATGCATATCCCATTCGTTTATATAAATGAGTTCAACTATCACACATATACATGAATCGTTTATTAGATGTGTTATCCGATACAACTCATGTGTCACCCATTAAATAAGAGAATATGTTAGAGTATTTCGAGTTCACACGAAAAATCATCAACACTAATGATGCACAAATTGGTTGTTATGCAAAATCAATAGTCAAGTGTATGAACGGGTGGAGTTAATGAGCAATAAATAAAACAATCAATAATAAAGCTGTAAATAAGGAGCCAACACAGAAAATTATAGTGGTTCGGTCCGGGTGACCTACTCTACTCTCGAGAATGGCAGTGGTGGCATGAGTCTTTTATTAATGAATAAAGTCGCCAGAGAGCATTTTTCAGGGGTATTACAATGCCTTTAAGAGAGAGAGACTAATGAGTGTGGGATGGTGTAGTGTGTGTAGGGATCTCAAGACTATGAGAGCATGTCCTCTATATGTAGAGGACTTTCATTATATAGACATACCAAGGCTGTGAGGGGGTGACGTAAGGAAGGAGTCTTTCACTATCTTGGTAAGTATAACCTTAATAGGAATAGATCTTCGCATCCCGATATTCTCTCGCTCGTGTCCCTATTCTATCAGAAAATGATCTTGATCTCGGTTGATCCTGATCTTGAGATTGGACTTAGAGTGGTGTGGACTTGAATTTGCATTGGAGTAGAGAAGAGGGACATGAAGGCAAGCCATGGCGGCGCCCTCTTAAAGAGCACCTGGGTGGCGCCCCCTTGGGCGGCGCCCACTTAGGCAACGCCCCCCTTTAGGGATACTTGACGCCTCTTGGTTCCTTTGGTGCTTTGGACTCCTTCCTGATAGGTTGACCCAACTTCGATTTGGGCTTTCCTTTGGACTTTCTCTATTTATATTTATTGGGCTTGACCCAGTCAATTTTGGGCTCATCATTTGCCCCTTATGCCTCAAGCTTCTGACTTTTGTGAAAGGAAGGAGTTGTGGGCATGTGCTTCGTCTTCATCGGAGTAAGTTGAATTTTTTTTTTGCATTTCCTTGTCTTTAGGACTTCACTTTATTCATCGGTATCGAAAATTTTTATTTTTATTTTTTGGGCCTGGGCGCTAGCCTCTTTTCTCTCTCCTTTTTTTTTTTCTTTGGCTTGGGCCTCCCTGGGTGCTGAGTCTGCTGACTCCTTTCTTTTTTTTTTTTTCTTTTTTTCTTTCCTCTCCTTGCTTGGGCGCCGCCCTTTGCTTCTTCCTTTTTTTTTTTTTTCTTTTTTCCTTTGGTTTTGGTGTGAGCGCCGTCCTTTGCTTCTTTCTTCTTTTTCTTTTTTCTTCTTTTCCTTTGGCTTTTGGTCTGGGCATCGCCCTCTTGGACGCTGGCCCTTCTCACCTCTTCTCTTTCTCTTTTTTTTTTGGCTTCCTTCCAAGCTTCTCTGAGAAACTACTTAGTCTAGCTTCTTCAAGAAGCTGTTCAACAAGCTTCTTTAAGAAGCTTTAGCAAGACTTCTTCAAGAAACCACTTCTTCTTCAATTTAAAGGGTCCTTTAATTCTTCACTGTTCATTTCCTTCTTTCATTCCGTACTCCTGCTTCTCTTTTTCTTTCTCCTTTATTGTTCAAATCAAGACCATGGAGACAAGGGGGCTGAAGAGTCGCAGAGGAGAGGAGCCAAGAGGAGGCGCCCAAGGGGCTGCCAAGGGTGATGGGGCACTGGGTCTTGGCGAGGAGCAGCGGGTTGACGTAGCAAAGGTCCTTGTGGGCGGCGCCAGGGGCTTGGGCGACTCCCTTTTGGGCTTTGGTTCCTCCGGTCCTTCTCCCAATGGTGGTTTGGGAGCGATCTCGGTAGCTGGTGAGAGACCCTTTGGGACTGTTAGCGCGAGATTAGGTACAGGCGAAAAGGCTCCAAACAATCCTTTCTGTAAAGTGGGAGTGACCCGAGGTGTCAAAGGATAGCAAAGAGGGTCATTAAGAGAGTCAAACGACACTTTAGGCACCTCAGACAGCATCCATGGTGCACAGGGTGGCGTCCCAGGCTCCCCAGTTGGCGAGTCAGGCATGGTGCAATACACTCTTCGTGAGCACAGGAAGTGGTCGATCATCGATTTGGATGATATGAGCTCTCAAGGTATGTTCCCAGTATTCTTTTTACTCTTCTATTCACACCGTTACTTTCTTTAACAATGGGCTAAACCTACTTTTTGTAGGTATTCGCTCAGGCGAGAGGGAGACTGTTGGGGATCCCGATGGAGGCCTAATTACTGATAGGGGCGACTGTTCCAAGGTAGCCTCTGTATTTAGCTCCTTTCAAAGTGATAAATATATTACGGAGTTAGCTTCCTTGTACAGCATTCCACCTTCGTTACTGTGTCATCATGCGGAGATTGATGAGTTAGCTTGCAGCGATTCTCTGGATGAGATTGTTCTCTACAAGGGGATATTAGAGGCGGGCCTGAGATTCCTGATTCCCAGGCCCATATGCCGGGTCCTGGAACATTTGTCGTTAGTTCCCGGGAAGCTAGCTCCGAACAGTTGGAGAGTATTATTGGCTTTCTTTGTCTTGTGGCGGTTGACGCACGAGACAAATATTCCTCCACCGTTTGAGGAGTTTTTGGCCACTTACACACTTCTGGAGAACCCCACTCCCCACCAGGGGTGGTATCGATTTTCCCCAAGGTCAGGGAAGTTTATCACCAGACTTACCTTTAATCTTTATAAGTGGAAAAAGAAATTCTTCTTTGTCGGAAGCGAGTGGGCTTCTGAGCCTGACCATAGCCGGGTGCCTACCCGATGAAATACCATCCCAAAGACCAAGTAGGGTAAGGTTTTTATCTTTTATCTTTTGCTTTGACTGTCACGTACTTATTCCTATGGTGCGACTGTCTTCTTGCAGCCTCGTCGTCCCTTACCATTGAACAGGAGAAGTTACTCAAAATGGTCCGTAATAATCCAACTAGGGAGCACTCTGATATTATGTCTTCAGCTGGTTATTCTATGGCTCCTTTGAGGCCGAAGAAGAAAGGTACTTGACTTCTTTCATAGTTCTTTTGGAAAAACTGTGCTGTAGGATTTATGGCTTACACTGGTTTTTCAGGTCCTTCACTTGATAGGTTCATAGTGGAAGAGATATGTGCCTCCAAGACTGTTCCTTCTCCTCCCCCCCAAGAGGGCGAGGACTGATGCCCCCAACTCAACTGGTACTGAGGAAGCAGAGCTCGGAGGTGCTCCTCCCCCCTCTTTGACTGATATTCCCTCACCCCCCAGGGGTGGTTCTAGTGCTGTAGAGGCCGCGGTTCCGGCGTCGCGTTCCACTAGGACAGAGGGTCCGTCTAGGTGTCCTTCTCAGGGTGGCGCCCGAGCGTCCATGCTACACGACGTGGAGTTGGCAAAGGAGAGATTATGTGCCTTCATGACTGACATTGAAGTCCAAGAGATTGCTTCTCGAGGTCCAGAGGGCGCGATTAACGCCACTATAGAGGGCTTCGCCTTGGTACGTCTTACACTCCTGCTTTGTATGTGACTTTCTTTGTCATTCTTTGACTTAGTTCTTCACCTCCTTTTCATCTTTGAATGCCAATAGGTGGGTGCTGCCCCTGCCCTATTTGTTCAACAATACCCTGAAGATTGGGGATGCAGTCCATGGTCAGGAGATGGAGAGGCAGACACGTTCGACTGCAGAAGAGCAGCTTCGGCTTGAGTGGCAGACATGAGAGGATGCCGCAAAGCTAGCTTGACAAGCGCGATAGTATGTCAAGAAGTAGTTAGAGCTTGAGCGACGGACGCGAGATAGTGCTGCTGAGCGGTTGAGGCTGTCACAGGAGCAGGCAGGCCAACTTGAGGCTGACCTTCTGGCAGCAGTTAAGAGAGCTACCAGGGCGAAGGCTCAGAGAGATGCTGCGGAGAGGGCTAGGGCCAGCTCTTTCATGGATGGCTATGATGAGTTCAGGAGGAAGGTCTCTGCAGCGTTCCCTGCCTATGACTTTTCTGTTTATAAGCCTTATGAAGCCCCTGAGTCTGATGATGAAGACTATGTGAGTGGAGGCAGTGAGAGTCACTAGGAGTGTGGTGCCTTTCCACACTATCTATTTTTGTTTTGTTGACAAACTATGTCTATCTTTTTTGTAAAAGGTTCATGAATTTGAATGGAATAAACTATATCTATTTTTTTTGTAAAAAGTTCATAAATTTAAATGAAATACAACTTTTTGAGAAAATGTTGAGAAATTTTATTTCATAATCCAAAGTGGATATTTGAAGAAAAAATCGACTAAGATAAACAGTCTAAACAGTAGACACCAACTCGTGATTTACTGCCCCCAGCTACTGGAAGTATTTCTTTATATGTTCTACGTTTCATAGATGGACTAGGACTTTTCTCTCAAAATTTTGGAGTCTGTAGGTACCTGGTCTCACCACCTCTATGATCGTATTGGGTCCCAATTTTCCTCCCCGGGAGTCCTTGGTAGACAAAATGACTTTTTTAGGACCAGGTCCCCAGGTAAGAAGGCACGAGGCTTCACCCTTGAGTTGTAGTACTTGGTCATGCGATGTTTGTACTCTGTATTCCTGAGCATAACTATTTTCCTCTCCTCCTCCACTAAGTCGAAGTTGATGGGGAGGCCTTCTTTATTATTGGTAGGGTCATGGTGCTAGACCCTAAGGGAGTGTACCCCGATTTCAACGGGTAACACTGCCTCTGTCCCATAGGATAAGGAGAATGGGTTCTCGCCCATAGGACCTCTTAGTGTCGTCCGATAGGCCCATAGCACTCCTGGAACTTCATCTACTCATCTTCCTTTTGTGACTTCTAGTTTGGCTTTCAAGTTTCGGAGTATGGTCCTGACAGTGACCTGTGCTTGCCCATTTACCTATGGATGGGCAAGGATGGAGTGGGTCCGCTTGATTTGGAGGTTTGAACAAAAATTGTTGAGGAGCCTGTTATCAAACTACTTGGTGTTGTCGCCTACAATGGCGTATGGTATTCCAAAGTGGCAAACTAGACTCCTCCATATGAAATCATTTATCTTTTGGTCTGTGATTCTGGCTAGGGCTTCGACTTCTGCCCATTTAGTGAAGTAGTCTATGGCTATAACTACGAATTTGCATTGGTCTCAGCTTATTGAGAGGGAACCCAGGATGTCGATCCCCCACATGGAGAAAGGTCATGGGCTCTGGATGGTGGTGAGCTCATTAGGTGGTTGTCTAGACAAGGTCATGAAGCGTTGACATTTGTCACACTTCCTGACAAAGTCTCTAGAATCCCTGATCATGGTGGGCCAATAGTATCCCTGTCTGACTGCTTTATGGGCCAATGCACGCCTTCTTGAATAATTTCCACATACTCCCTCATGTATCTCTCTCATGGCATAGTCATCTTCTTCGGGGGTGAGACAACGGAGTAGCGGGAGAGAATAACTTTTCTTATAGAGGGTGTTTTGTAGGATAACATATCTGGATGATCTCATCCTCAGTTTTTGAGCTTCCATTAGGTTGTCTGAGAGATTTTCCTTTTCTAGGTAGGCTCGAATGGGAATCATCCAGTTGGATTCCGACGAGGTGCAGTGGACATCGCCTTCCTTTGTCTTGGGGGTGTTAGGCTCATACTGGTGACCTGTCAGCGCCAGGCCCATAAGTAAATTGGCAGAGGCGAACTTTGTGAGGGTGTCGGCCATAGCGTTCTCCTCTCGAGGCACATGATGGATATGGAAGTAGGCAAATTTAGTGAGTAGAGCTTGTACCACTAAGAGGTACTCCTGCATCCTTTCTTCCTTTGTTTCAAAATCTCCCCTCACCTAGTTTACTATGAGTTGAGAGTCACTACAGGCTGTAAGGTTGAGGGCCTCCATCTCCAATGCCAGTCTCAAGCCTGATATGAGGGCCTCGTACTCAGCCTGATTATTGAACGTGGCAAAATGGAGAGAGATAGCATACTTCAATGGAGTACCATGAAGGCTGATCAGTACTAGCCCTCGTTGGTGGAGGATCCATCTACATAAAGCTTCCAGAAGGGTGTAGTGGGTGATGAAGAGAGAACCGACCTTGTAAGCGATATTGGAATCGAAGAGGTTGGTGGCAACAAGTTGCTGGGTGACTCTTGGTAAGAGAGGTGTGAGGCAGGAGAAGAGGACAACACATTAGGCAAGGTGGGCGGCGCCCCATGTGTGGTGGACGACGCCCTGTTCATGGTGGGGGTGCCTTGGGCTGCTCAGTCCGCTGTTGCTCCTCCGAGTTGTCATGTTCTCCCGGGGTCATGTCTGGTTGAGTCTCCTGGAGGGTGTAGTCGGTGTGCATTGAACAGGTGGGCGCAAGGCTGTCCGGTGCTCCCTCTGGGGACTCTTGTGATGGTGTAGACTCCGCTGCGAAATTTGCGAGTGCTTGTGCTTTAATGGCTAACCGTGGCTGATACTGCACATCGAACTCGCTCAACTCAATGGCTCAGTTGAGCAGTTGGTCAAATACATCGGGTTTTCCCAATACTCTTTTGAGTGGTTGGTTTGTGACCACCACGATGGTTTTTATTTTGAAAATAATGGCGCAGGCACCTTGTAGTAATGACAAGGGTGAGGGCCAACTTCTCCAATTCTGAGTACCTTACCTCTGCTCCTTGATATGCCCTGCTTACGTAGTATATGGGCTTTTGGATGCCTTCATCCTCTCTAATGAGGACAGAGCTAACAGTAGAAGACGAGGAGGAGAGGTAAAGGTAGAAGACTTCACTTGGTATAGCATGGGAGAAAAGCGGTGGTGTGACGAGGTAGGCCTTTAGCTTCTGGAAGGCATCCTCAGCGTCTAGGCCCCATTGGAAGGACCAGCGGAGGATCTTAAAAAAGGGGAGGCATTTAACTACGGACTTAGAACCAAACCTGTTAAGGGCTGCTATTCTCCCGTTGAGGCGTTGGACCTCCTTAGTGGAGGCAGGGGACCTCATCTCTAAGACAGCTCTAATTTTATCCGAGTTTGCCTCGATTCCTTGGTAGTCAAGATGACCTTTTTTAGGACCAGGTTCCCAGAGGACTTTCATTTTATAGGCACACCAAGGCGGTGAAGGGGTGATGTGAAGAAGATGTCTTCTACTATCTTGGTAAGTATAACCTTAGAAGGAATGAATCTCCGCATCTCGATATTCTCTTGCTCGTGTCCCTATTCTGTCAGAAGATGATCTTGACCTAGGTTGATCCTGATCTTGAGCTTGAACTTGAAGTGGTGTGGACTTGGACTTGGACTTGCATTGGAGTGGAGAAGAGGGACAGGAAGGCAAGCCATGGGCAGCACCCTCTTGGAGACCACTTGGGTGGCACCCCCTTGGGTACCCTAGGGTGGCGCCCACTTAGGCAACACCCCCCTTTGGGGATACTTGACACCTCTTGGTTCCTTTGGTGTTTTGGACCCCCTCCTAATTGCCTGACCCAACTTCAATTTAGACTTTCCTTTGGACTTTCTCAATTTATTTTTATTGGGCCCAACCCAATCAATTTTGGGCTCATCAAACTCGCCACACATTACTCATGTTTAATCTGTTTACTATAACAATAAATCATGACTAAGTAAAAAAATAAAGACAAAAAATAAAACATTAACTGATTACTAAATTTGAATGAGTCTAATGCTCTGTTTGGTAAGAATGATAAAAAAATAGGAAGACTGAAAAGTATGAGAGATATATTTTCTATCCTTGAAAGAAAGAAAATATGAATGATACAATTTCCTTCCTTTGTGTTTGGTAAGATGGATGAAAAATAAAAATAATTAAATTTGTTTTTTTTTTTTGTGCTAGCTAAGATTAGGAGTGACAATCAAATCATATCGTGTCATATTTGTGTTGAGTTACTGCAGGTTTGTGTCGAATATTAGTCAAACTTAATTCAACTCATTTAACTAATTGTGTCGTGTCAAGTTGACCTACTTATTTTAGTTTCGTGTTTGTATTCATGTTGACCTACATAAACTTTGAATAATTTTTTTTTTAATACTAATATTCTATTTTCACTTAATTCAATTTATGTTCATATTTTTTCTACAAACTAAAAATTAATTTAAATAAATATAATAATAATAAGTAAAAATATCTTTTTATATAATAATTATGTCAGTGCTTAATAAATAGTTACAAATAATTAATATTTTATGTCTATAATATTAATTAAACATGTTAGTTTCGTGTTATAATACAAACGAGAAAAATAGAGAAAGTGTTTATTTTTAAATAAACGGGTTGATGATGTCAATTTTGAGTTTGACGGATTGAACTGAATATGAAACGTTTATATTTCTTGTTTGCGTGTCAGGTCATTTTTAAATTCGTGTCGAGTTACAATCAAGTTCGTATCATAAAATTCGTATAATGTTCGAGTCGTGTTACCGTGTTAAATCAAAAATTTTCACCCTTAACTAAGATGGAAAAAATATTTTTTTTATTTTTATTTTTAAATTTATTTTTAAAATATATATATACTAGTTATAACCCGTGTCTGAAGGCACGATGAAATATAAAATTAGAACGTCTAAAAAATCGATGCTACTATATTAAATTTTTTCAAAATATATTAACTACAAATTTATTAAATATTAAATAATTAAATATATGATAGAAATGAGTGGTGTGATATTTTTAGGGAAAAAAATATATAAATGATTAAATATGTAATGAAAATGAGTGATGTGATTTGACGTTTGAATCTGATAAATAGATGATGGGTGAGGTAAGTGATTGATGATGATTTTAAGGGAAAAAATAAGACTGAAATAAAATTCAAACACACTTATGTTTTATTATATATATTTTATTATTATATTTTTATATGAAATTAATGTATATATAATATATGTATATATAAAAAGATATATAGACAAATAAGATACATCTTAACACAAATAATTAACTTTACATTTACTTTCCTTACGATTTTGAAAGGATTAATTTTGGTGAATTAGAAGGAAAGTTAATTCATCAACTTTTTTATCCTTCCATTTTCCATCATACCAAATGAAGCATAAAAGATGGGAGGTGTGAGATGAAGCAAAGGTTGAGAAACCTAACTTTTCTAAAAAAAAATTATAGTATTACTGTTAACGGGTTAAACGGGTTGAAACGAGTTTATATGTTAAATATGAAATCGGTTCATTTATTTCATCAGTCTGCCAAGTCAACCCTTTAAGACTACACACAAACCCGTTAAATCTATGTTGGGTTCGTATCAGTTTCACGAGTCGTGTTTAAAATTGACAAGTTTACCCTTTATTATTCAAAACATTACTGACATCCCTTTTAGTTTATATTTAAATATCACTAACATCTCTCATGTTAAACCACCATTTTTAGCAAAAAAATATTTATCTAAAATATCAAAATTACCATTACATAATCTTCAAACAATCGTTCTATATAAAATTTGATAAAAATTCGAGATGATTAATATTTATTTTTTTACATATTAAAATTTAAGGCGATTTAAATTCTTTTGAGCTGATTAAAATTTATTTTTCTACATATTATAATTTGAATCGATTAAAATTTATTTTTTTACATATTAAAATTCGAGCCTATTAAAATTATTTTTTTACATATTAAAATTTGAGATAATTTGAGCTCTCCCTGAACTGTTAGCATCGATTAAAATTCGCTTTGAGTTGATTAAAATTTATATTTTTTACTTATTAAAATTCGTATCAATTAAAATTCGATTTAAGTTGATTAAAATTTGAGTCGACTAAATTTATATTTTTTTATATATCAAAATTTGGGCAAATTAAAATTCAATGTGAGTTAATTAAAATTTGATTCTATCCAATTAAAAATGAATTTTAATGGACTCAAATTTTAATACATAAAAAATAAATTTTAATTAGCTCGAATCGAATTTTAATTAACTTAAATTTTAATTCATAAAAAAAAATTTAAAAATAGAGGGTAACTCATTGAAGATGTGTCGATCTAAAGAGGGCGTGACTGAAGTTTTTTCTAAAATATATTATGGACAATTTAGTCAACAATAAACATATTTATATTAATACTTAAAATCAAATTACAAAGATAGAGGATAAATAAAAAAAAATTAAGCACTGGAGCACGAACAATGATAGTGATGGTGGACGACAGTATTGGTAGTGGTAGACAGTGATAATTGTGATAAATGATGACAACTGGTTGTAATAGTGGCAATTATAGGTGATGATGGTTGGGGGGACAGTGGGGGGTGATGTGGTAGGGGTAATGGTGGGATAATAACGATGGTGGTAAGATAACGACAATGATAGTGGTGGTATGACACTAATGGGGTGGTGATGGTGGGGTTATTATAGTGGAGGTGGTGGTTATTGTGGAAGAGGTGATGATGAAGTGACAATGGTAGTGGGGTGATTGGTGTGGTAGGGTGGCGACAGTGGTGGCGGTGGGGTGACGGTGGTGGTGGTGGTAGTGGTGATTGGGGTGCGGCTGGTGGTGGTAGAAGTGTTAGTGGAACGATTTCTAAACACTATTTTTTTTAAAATACTTATGAGAAATTATAAGTATTAAAAATATTTTTAAAAAGTCAACTTAAACACACTTTTAGGACCCTATTTTTCATATTAAATTTGAAGTGTTAATATTAGCCATCAGATTAACTTTAAAATAAAATTTAAAGAGATCTCAATCACAAATAATAAAAATTATTTTGTTTATATTTTAAAATTTAAATTATATTATAATTTATTATATAAATATTTACGATGGTCTGGGGTCGGCTTACATATGACCTGTGCTGTGAAGCCTGCGATGATAAGGTCACTTGAAATCTTTTTCTCCTCCCTTCCCACACACCCATCATTTTTCAATCCATTTGTATCATATTTTATATAACCACACTTTCACCATCACCACCACCACCACCACCACTATCATTACCATCACCCCCACACTCCCAACTCCATCATCACAGTCACTTCATTTTTATTTTTCATTATTTTTTAGATTATTGTATAAACAAGTTTTAATATTTTTTATTATATGTAAAACTATTTTTTAAATCATATAGCTGCAACACAAAAAATAGTTTTATAAAATTCTTTCCAAAAATAATTTTTAAATAATATTTTATGAAATACAAATCAAACACGTCCTTATTTTTTTATTTTTCAAAATTGGGAGTAAAATTGATCATTACTTTCATCCCTCATGCTCCATGTGTGAGACTCTTATGTTATGACACGTCTTTTTATACTAGTCTTCTGTATTAATTGTTACCAAAATGTTTGTGGTACATGTCACGATTGGAAAAGATCTACCAGCATTAATGGGGTACGAAGAGTTCAAATTTGGAAATTTGAACAGAGGAGGATGAATTTTTTTTTTTGAACAAAGAAATAACCATTCTGAAACTTCCATTTAAAAATGGAAACAACAAAGAGTCTTATACACACACACAACCCCAAGACTATCCGATGTGAGATAGCCTCAGCCCATCAGCACTTAAGCCCGAAGGCAGACGCGTGAGGAGGGTGAATTGAATGACGGTATTTTGTAAACGAAATTATCCTTTTATCCCCTTTCCAATTGAATTTTTAAAATTCTATTTAGGGGGAGAGATTTTGTCTAAATCTATAAAAAAAACCCCTCCCCCCCCCTCCCAAAAAAAAATAGTAAGGTAAACTTCATAACAAGTGGTATCCTCAATTCTGTCTTTCCTTGAAGTCAATTTAGAGCGAGTGGAACATCTACAACAAATTCAGACTAAATTCGATCACTTGGTAAAGGGGTTAAGATGTATTTTTAAGTACATGTTGTCGATCATACTAAATTTATTCGTAGTATTTTGTAAACGAAATTATCCTTTTATCCCCTATCCAATTGAATTTTCAAAAATTCAGTTGAGCGGGAGAGATTGCAAAATTAACCATTATAAATGGAAAGTTCTAAGTTGAATTACGTTTGATCAAATTTTCACCCAAATTAAGATGACTTTTTAGGTGTGAAGAGAGTTATTGTTTATTATTTTAATTATGAAAGGATTCACGTGGGAAAATGTAAAAACAGAAAAATAGGGTCATGTTTGGTTAGCTTTTCAAAAATTATTTTTTGTTCTCAAAATTTCAAAAACACTTAAAATTTGTTTGTTTAACAATTTTGTTCTCAAAATTTTGAAAAAAGATGAGATTTGAGTTAAAGAAACAAAAAAAAAGTCTAGCTTATTTTCAGAGTTTTATTTGAAAATTTTGAAAAAGTAATACTAGATAAACTTAAAAATTAGACTTGATAATCTCAACCATTGAATAGGTAGTGGGTTCCAATAAATGCTGAGACCCACAATGAAATCAATGGTTGAGATTATCAAGTCTAATTTTTAAGTCTACTTTTTAAGTCTATGTAACATTGCTCATTTTGAAAACAAGAAGAATAATTTTGGACTTTAACGAGATCTGTCTTTCGAGTCTCCTTAGCAACAAATTTTTTTTTTTTTTTTTTTTTTTTTTACTTCTTCCTCTCTCTCATAATATATAATAAATATTATAATATATTATATATAATAGGTATTATAATATAATATAATATACATATATATTATATATAATATATATTATATATTATATAATTTTTATAATAAAACAGAAGTGTGTGTAAATTTTATCCCAGTCATATTTTTCCCTTAAAATCATCAACAATCACTTACCTCACTCATCATCTTTTTGTCAGACTCAAATGTCAAATCACATCACTCATTTATATCACATATTAAATCATTTATATATTTTCTCCCTAAAAATATCACACTACTCATTTCTATCATATATTTAATTAATTTATAATTAATATATTTTAAAAAAATTTAATATAGTGGAATCAATTTTTAGACGCTCGAATTTTATATTTTATCGTACCTTCAGGCACGGATTATGACTATATTATAATATATTATATATTATATAATAAAGCAGAAGTGTGTTTGAATTTTATTTCAGTCATATTTTTTCCCTTAAAAGCATCACCAATCACTTACCTCACCCATCATCTATTTGTCAGACTCAAATATCAAATCACATTACTTATTTCTATCAAATATTTAATCATTTATATATTTCCTCCCTAAAAATATCACACAACTCATTTCTATCATATATTTAATCATTTAATATTTAATTAATTTGTAGTTAATATATTTTGAAAAAATTTAATATAGTGGGATCGATTTTTTGGACACTCGAATTTTATAAGGCATGAGTTATGATTAGTATTTATATATTATAATATATATATATATTAATTATATTTTAATATATATTATATTTTAAAGTTTGGTTTATTGAATTTTTTTTTTATGAAATTATCAATCTAGAAATAACTTTCTTATATTTTTTGTTAATATTTGAATTACTATTCAAATATATATTTAGGTTGTCCAAACAGGTTTTACTATTTTCTGTACTGTAAAATTATTTTTAAAATCATTTAACCAAACAAGTTTTTTATTTCAAAAAATATCAAAATTATTTTCTTAAAACTCTATTCAAAAAAATTTTTTGGATACTATTTTTTAAAACACAAATTAAATAGGTCTTAGACTTTTTTTTTTTTTTCGTTATTGCTTTTCTTCTGTTTAAATCAGTAGTCACCTCACCTCACTCTCTGTCGGCCAAAAGCCAGATTCACACTCACTTCTTCACACATGTTTTGATTCCACTAGACAGACCTGAAAAAAAAAAAAAAAATCACTTGATCTCCAATCCAATTTTGGTCACTGAAAAAGTCATCTTGTTATTTCTGTTCATCATGTTCTTCGCCCTCTCTCTCTCTCTCTCTCTGTGTACATGTGTGTGTATATCATATATATGAATACAACAACATACACACATTACACAATATTCATCAACTATTCACTTATTTGTCAAAACGACATTTTGACAAATAAAATTAAAATTATTTGATACGAACATAAATGATTTTTATGTCCAATAAGCTTCAACCAGCAATAAGATACTGTTATGAATATGTTGGCAAGGAAGAAACACGTGTTAATATAAGTTGTGACCTTTAGACATTGTTAAGAAATTTTCTATCGATAAAACCATTCCGAATTCTACTGCATAATCATTTATTATGCTTTAAATTACAATAAACCTTTCCATTTATTGGGTTTGCATCACCATTTTGGTATAGTTAACCTGAGTTAAGTATTCTGTTTGGCAAAATTAGATCATGTCTAGCGAACTAAAAAAAAATCCACTTGTCACTCATCCAAGACACCATTGAGGGGAATTGAACAGAAGGCATAATGGAAAGAATTTGAATCCCAAAATATTCATGTCCCCAGTCACTAGCCTTATTAAATTAATTTTCAAAAATTAAAAACAGAGGTGACTGCCACACACACTCTCTCTCTCCCCCCCCCCCCCTTCGCTGGCTTATAGATGGGGGTTGTGCGTGGTGAATTTCGCACAATAAATAAATGAACATGTCTTTCTCTTGGTAAACACGAGTCATACCTGAAAAGTCGATGATCTCGTGGCAAACGGTGGTGAGAAATGATATAAGGAGTGATGATGAATAACTTTTTCGACACTCCGAACAATTTCGACATATCGAGATGAATTGTCACTCAAAAAGAAAGGCTAGAAGGGCGCCGAACCATTTTTTGGGGTGATCTCTCCGACAATTAATTCAGTATGTGAGAGAAGGGAAGGAAAAACACTGTTCTATTGCCTGAATATGATTTGCGTACTTTTACTTTGAGTTTTTAAGAGCTACTTATACATCCATGAAGGTAATCATTGTGAACATGTTGACCCTTGAAGAGGAAGTTT
Source organism: Ilex paraguariensis (assembly GCA_963454935.2). Taxonomy (NCBI): domain Eukaryota; kingdom Viridiplantae; phylum Streptophyta; class Magnoliopsida; order Aquifoliales; family Aquifoliaceae; genus Ilex; species Ilex paraguariensis. The sequence goes on from CAUOFW020005280.1 coordinate 1,738,429, forward strand.
CCCATTGACTCATTTGGGAGGCAACAACAGTGCTTAGTCCTCAGATAGAGTGCCTTCTATTTTGCGTGGAAAAAGCTTAGGCATTAAATGCTCGTGCTCTCGAGCACTTAATGCTTTTCCTTTGAGACTCTTTGAGCAGTAAATATATTACATCGTTATGAGAGATCATTTAATACCTCATTGTGATGGCCGTGCGCAAGTAAGGGCATCTTTGTCCATTAGGCCCTCATTCTTTGTTATGTGCCTTGTGTATTATTGTCATTGGTTATTGGTCTGTCATTTTTGTCATTCCGCCTACTTTGGAAAGATAAGTTAATGATTATTGACCAATTACAACTCCAAGTAACGATAATCATCAATCCGCCACTCATGCCTTAGGGTTTTGGAGCTGAGGTAACGTGTCTAAAAATAGATCTCAAGGGCGTTAGGCATGCCGAGGCCACATGTCGAGTGGAGATTTCCTTGAGGAACTTGGGAGTCGAGAACACGTGTCACGCAATGAAGATTGAGGTATTTTTGGGGTTGAGGACACGTGTCACTTGCAGACAGAGTTGTGGACCTTTGCACTGAGAACATGTATCACTCGTCAGGGGCGGAGCCACCTTTGAACCAGGGTGGGCACGTGCCCCCTCAAATTTTTTTCTTTGACATTAGATATATATTTTTTAAAATAAAATTTAAATATATTTAATTGTGTTCACCCTGAATTTTTTTTACAATAAATATATATTTTTTAAAATAAAATTTAAACATATTTAATTATGTCTACCTTATTATTGTGTTATTGTGATATCAATTAAGATAGATGGTTACTTAAATAATAATTAATTTTTAAATAATGTTATTGGAACTAATACATTATGATATTAAATCTAATAGTGAGTCCCTACATTTAATAACGTCTATTATCCATCCAATGGTCACAAACTATTGAGTTTCCACCAACTCAATTTTGAATTTTTTTTTGGCCAAGATATACAATTAAATTTCAAATTAGATGCAATTACTATTATTCTTAAATTTTTGGACACAGACATGCCCGAATAACTTTTAGACATATCACGTTCATTTTTTTTAAATTATAGGATTATTTAATTATTGTGTAAAAATAAACGTCATAATGTAATAAATTACAGGATAATAAATGAAAAACTGTTATTATTATTTTATATATAGAAAAAAAATATTTATTGATATAATTGATTTGTAATTCTTTTAAATGATAAACAATAATTAGATTTAATTATAAAATACTAATAATTCGTCTCATACGAAGTTTTAATTAATTTACTTTTATTTATTCTTTGTTTATTCCTTACAAATCATTTTTTAACATTTATGTTTAATGAATTTTTATGCATAATTATAGTAAATATAAATTTATGAACTTCTATGGTCAATTGAAAAAAAAAATAAAAAATACTATTTAGATCTAATTTGATGACATAATTCAATGCACTCTTTTGATTGAAAGTTGACTTCATCTAACATTGAAATTTATAATTAAAATAACAGTTAATTGAATTAAGTCATTGATAATATTAATAAAAAAATAATTAAAATTTATTAATGTGTCCACCTTAAAATATTTTTCTGATTCCAAGCCGGTCACTGGTAAACAGAGCCAAGGACTCTCGTGCCGTGGGCCCGTGTCAATGCAAAAAAAAAAAAGAGTTACACGGTAGTGAACGAAAAAATATAAATGGAAGGTATGAGCCTTAATTAAGGATGATGTCATGTTGAACTTGTGTTGGGAAGAAAAGCAAAAGCTTCTTAAAAATTTCAATGTAAAAATTCGAAGACAAAATCAGCTCAAATAACACCGTAATAGACTTCACTTTCATGTTCAAGAGGATAATTTCGATCTATTGTGTTTGTTGTCTTGCATTCATATACCTCAGCATGTTCAGTAATCCAATTCAATTGATTACATCTATGGAAAAGAAATGTAATAAGCAAATGGATATAGCCTCATAGAGAGAAGAAAAACACTCACAGCCTTCTCGCGAGCCCCTGGTTCGATATGGAAACCCGCGTCTCGATAATGATAACGAATCATCAGCCTTCTGCGACAGCTCGTACCACAAAATCTATCAGACTTAGAACCAGATCGACGGTTACAGATATATTTTAGAGAGAGAAGTACCTGGGGATGGAGACGAAGCTGAGAGAACATAGAAGCTCGTTTTGTTGAGTAAGAAAGCCATTATTGGAGAGGGAAAGAAAGTAACAAAGCTCGCCTGATGATCTGATGTTATTTCCAGGTAAACAAAATGAAATTGGATGGATATATATTATAATTAGCCCCCCCCCCCAACAAACTATACAAACTCCACCTAAACCTAAATAAATGAATCAATTGTAATTTTGCCCCCAAAGCTATACAATATCCTACCCCCACTCATAAATATTGATTGAGTTTATCATTTTTTTTTCAATTGATTAAATTGGTTTCACGGTACCCAAAAATCACAGTTATTATACTTACGGCAAAAAAATAATAATTTGTGTCATTAGATCTTAATCTATCTAATTGTAACTGTAATTAGCAAATGCCGCAATGTGGAACTGATAATATTAATTAAATGGACAGTGTGAGATACACGAAATTGAATGGGTAATATAAGAATAGTAGCAATAACTCGTGATGATACCTGCAATACCAAAAATTGTGTATTAATTGTGTAATATTTTTATATTTTAAATAGTAATTTATTTATTTTTTAATTACTCAATTTAAAATTAAAGTAAACAAATAAAAAATGAAAGAGAAATAAGAGAGAAATAAGAAAGAGGTAGATATGGATTAGAAAGTGTCTTGATTGAGTTATTTGATATTCGTGGACGTGCAAAAAAGATGATTTTTTTAGGCAAAAAAAAAATGAAATAAATTTTATACCATTAAATCAATCTTGATAGTTATTTTACTTTACAATAAATTGAAAATCCAACTTCCCACTAATAATATTAACATAGTTAAGAGGTCAAAATAAAGGAACAAAACTTTGTTTGGAAAAAATTGAAATAGTTTTGTTTTTCAGGAGATTGAAACGAATTAATGATTGAATTAAAATTTTAATGTTTTGAGTGTTTCAAAATATTTTGAAGTAATTCAACATATTTTAACAAATATTTTATATCTAATATACATTTATGACCTCTCTAATGTTAAGAATATTTTAAGGTACTAGTTATTGTCTGTGCTTAAAGACAGAGAATAATAAATAATAAAAATATTTGTATTCATAACCAAAATCAAATCACAAACATATAGAAAAGATAAAAAGATTTAAGTATCAGTTTATAGTGGGGGTGAGAGATAGTGGACGACAGTGGTGGTAGTAGGAGACGGTGATAGTTGTTGTGGGTGACAATGATTGTGGTGGTGGTGAGGGTGGTGGGTGGAGGTGGTAGAGGTAGTGGTCGAGCGATTTCAAGCACTATTTTTAAAAAAAAAAAAACTATTTATGAGAAAAAACTTCTAAAAGTACTTTTAAAAAGTCACTCTACATACACCCTTAACGACCTATTTTTCTTATTAAATTTAGGGTGTTAATATTAGTCGTTAGATTAATTTTAAAGAAAAATTTAAAGCGATCTTAACCGTGAATAACAAAATTCATTTTTTTTATCTTTTGAGATTTGAACTGTAAACTATTTTATTACCTCTTCCGTTCTTAAATTTTTGTCGTTTTACACAATTTTTTTTGTTGCATAATATCTGTTGTTTAATGAATTCAAAACATAATTAATATTTTTTCTTTTAAATTTACCTTTAATTTTTCAAAGCATTAGATTTAGTGAATGTTATGTGCTTTTTATATTCATTTCATTCTCAATACGTATTGAATAAAAATATTTTAGTTTTGTGCAATTATTTTTTATTCATATTAGAGCTATTTAAAAGTTTGCTTAATTCCTGTGTAAAACCTTTAAACGACATATATTTATGAACGGAGCGAGTACGTAGAATTTCATATATTTTGATGGAAGTGTTGGCCCTCGGAATCTATAAGTAGCGTGTTGGTTACTTAGATGTCATTTGGATGAAGCTGGTGTTGCCACGTATACAAGTTCGTTTGGCCTTCTTCCTCTTTCCATTCATCAGTTAGTTAGAGTGAGTGAATGAACCACAAAACAAAAGAAGAAAACAATGGCGATTAGAGGTGCAGCTTCTTCAATCGGAAGACAAACAAGCACAACATCTCTGCTCTCGATTTCAGGATATCTCAGAACTAGATATCATGGTTCTGCTTCAAACCCTCTTCATAGATCACTTCCATTTGCCCATTCCCAAACTGGTTATTTATCAATTACGTACATTTTTTATGATTCTATTGATTTCTTGTTCTTTCTTGGTTGAATTGAGTCTAATTCAAATTGGGTTTAGTTCTTTGCTGCTTTGTTAAGCATAGAATGGAACAAAATTTGTTGGGTGTTATAGATTTGAAATTTTAGAATTTGGTTAATTTTTTCATGTTAATATTTTGTTGGTTGTAGAATTTAAGTATTCGATTCGCGCAATACAAGGGGCAGCAGCAGATCCTGTAACTCCCAAGAAAGAAGATGAAGAACAATTATCCAAGGAATGGAAGATTAAAATGCTTTACGATGGCGAGTGCTCTCTTTGCATGCGTGAGGTGCAATCTAAGTTACACACAATTGCATTCTAGGTTTTTATTTACTTCCATAGTATTATTAATGTGTTTTGAGTGGTGAATTCTTCAGTTGTTCTGTTAATTTTTTTACTAGGTAACTTAGTTTCATATAATTTCATATTGGTGTGATTCTATTGTCAGGTCAATATGATAAGAGAGAGGAATAAGAGCTATGGAACAATCAAGTTTGCTGATATAAGTTCGGTTCAATACTCTCCGGAGGAGAATCAGGGCCTTGACTATGAAACTGTAATTTTATTTCACACTTAATAAGGCAGTATCTACTTTTTTTTCTATCTAAATTCTCTCCTACATGCCTGTAATATTCAAAACACTTCCAAACTTTTAAGACACTCACATTGCCTATTCTTTAGTCATATTTATACATGCAATACATGGTAATCTAATACACATTACAATAGCTACATGGGCTCTCTCCAACCCAAATAAGGTTTAGAAATCATAAAAATAGTCAATTCTTAGTTATAAAATAGCATATATGGTTTTGAAGTAAAACAGTGGCATTTAATAATGATCTGAAGTTTACAGTACAAAACAATAAAGTTCATAATGTTTTCTTTTTTGCAAACTGTGTGCAAGTTTGGGACTACACCTTGTGTGACTTAACATCTGCACCTTAATACCTTAATAACATCTTGCTTCTATTTCCATTATATAACTTAATGAATTCATAGCATGAGTAATGATCGAGATTTAAGTCTTTCTTTTACATTTGCCTCCCTGGGACCCTGAAGCCTCTCAGCCTCAGGCTTATAATGTTGACAAGCCTTAAACCCAACTTTCTTGGGTAAGGCTATTGGGACGTATTAATACTACAGAAAAGTGTGATTTTAACTGATAACTGGCTCTCATACTGTCATAAATTCTTCATGAATTGAAGGCCAATGTCCTGATATCAGCCAATCGGTGGCACAATACTATGGACTTCTATAGCATAACTTCATGAATCTGTATTTTTTTAGTTGTTATGACTGTTTAAGGTCTCACAAATATATTTTCTATTGTTTAGGTGATGGGAAGAATTCATGCGATCCTATCTGATGGAGCTGTAGTCAAAAACGTTGAGGTATACCCCTGTAAGATTTTCATAATAGCCTTAATAATTTCTTCATATTTTTATGCCTTTCTAGTTAATCTAAAACTACATACATAAGATGTGGTGTCTCTATCTTACCCTTATTTTCCTCTGTTGTATGCATGCTGATTCTTGTTAATTTAGTCTATGCACCTGAATTAAGGGATTATTTTGCTGCAATTAATATTTGTCCTGTCATCCCCACATATCAAAAGCTGAAACTCCAATTTCGCCACTGCCCTGTTTGAGCAAGATTTTCTTCAAATGATTATTGGTTGGATTTTAAGCAACAATTAATAGATTTGAAGAAGACTCTTAATTCCATTTTTTTCAAGCGCATGCGTGGTGCCATTTCACGTATTTATGATTTTGGAACAAGCTGAAGTAAGTGAAGTTATATACGACCATACAACTATTTTATTTGCTTATTTTGTGGTGATGCGAAAGGACTAGAGGAAGTGGATAACACGAACATTGGCCATTCATTATTAGATAATTCTGCATCTAGAAAATAATTGAGGAACCCTCTGCAAATTTTTATTGTTCCTAAAAGTTGAAGCTGTTATTCTTCTGTTTGGTTTGAAAAGCACACCAAGAAACAAAATTTCATTATGAACTTGTGCAGGCATTTAGAAAACTATATGAAGCAGTTGGTCTGGGATGGGTTTATGCCATAACCAAATACAAGCCTGTGAGTCCTCTTATTTACATTTGAGTTCAATTGATTTGTCACGGTCTAGGCAATGTGATCTTATCAGCAAGCTTGTTAGTATCTTCTTATATGGGAATTGTGTTGAAAAGACATTATATTGACAGGTTGCAACAATAGCCGATGTTGTGTATGGTGTTTGGGCAAAATATCGTCTTCAAATAACAGGTACTCCCTGTTTGCTCACTATGTTTTGATTTTTATTTTTGTTTTGGCGATAAATATGTGATTATCTGCTTAGCGTCTGTTTTGCATAATGCTCCCTTTCATATTTTCAATTATCGGCCAATAGTTTATAGCTGCTCCATTGCAGGTCATCTGCTAGGTTGAGAGTGAACCATATCCCAAATTTATTTTATCACACGAGGACGTATGCTTATACTTTTGCCACTTCCCAACATGTTATGCTACATATATGTTCATGTGACATACTTCAAATGATGCTTCAGTAAGTTACATCAGAAAATCCCAAAAACGTGTACTTCTATGTTATGTAGATGGCTTATATTATTTTGTACAAGTTTTCAGCTTTAATAATGACTAGTCCATGATCTTTCTGATTACAGGCCGGCCACCTCTAGAAGAAGTTATAATGGCACGGAAGAAGAAGGTCTGCAAATGCAATTGCTATAATCTATGTTATCTTTTCATTCCTGAAGTGTCATGAATTGCATAAATGTCATTGTTAATGACTTTTTCTTTAGAGAACTTAATATGTCACAGGAGAGGGACAACACATTCATGGGGTGAGATGAGACTCAAACCCGTGTGGTTTGTATGGGTGAGAGGGTTTCCTTCCCGTCTATCTCCTATGTATCCCTCCAACTTTCCAACTTTCCATCCTTCCAACTAACAAAAAATTGATGCAACAATCTTCCCTCGCAGTGTGCAACTCCAGTACCCCTGGAACCAAGTCCAATTGTTTCTTTGAATGGAATTAGAAATTTCAGTTTAGGTGTAATAGAAGGTTTCACTTTAATACAAAAAATCCAAATCTACAGTATCACATATTGTGGAACCATTATCCTTAAGTTTGACTTTGAATCCACAGCCTAAACTTTTACTCATCAAAGAATATGAAGTGGACTGCATTCATAGGGCAATCGAAAATGGGTATTCCTCCCAAGAATATGTATCAAAATCTACCTTATAGACACATTAGTTTTGGTTTAATCTTCTTACAGAGCAAGCACTGGAGTGGTGTGGAAAAAAATATGGAGATTACACTGGCTTTGATTATGATAGGCATAAGAAATAATACAGCTAGGGTGGGTTAGTACATATAGTTTCAGCTGATTGTTGGAAAGAAATGAAGTTTTCTGGTGTCCTGCTGTTTGTCTCTTAACTTGGAAATTCAGGATCCGAAACTACAATTTTTAAAGTAGTTTTCATTGGCCTTGTGCAAGATATAGGCCAAGTTACTTTCTTATGAGACTAATCACCACTTGCTGAATAGCTCTGCATTCATGTCTCCCTACTCATTGTTCAATAATTTATCCTGTATATAAACTTAATTTTTGAATCTTAAACTCGATATAAGACAACAAGTAGTTTACTAAAGAAGTAAAGGAAAAACTTACATTGCTAACTAGTATGACATAGAAACTGATATCGTCTACAGAGGCTGGCTTCTTCTCAGCTCTTTTTCCTTTTCCTGTCCTTGTCTTAGAACTAATTTCAAGACAGCACTCCTATGCATAAGCATTCTAATCTAAGAAAGTTTTGTTGCAAACATTCAGAAGTGTTTAATTATTTCACATGAGAAGCCATGCTTTTATTTTTTTGGGGTAAGTGAGAAGGAATACTTAAATGACTCCATTTTTCCCCCCTTACAGGAAGAAATATGCAATGACAACAAGGCATGTAACACATAAGGTATTTTTCAGTCATTTTGCTGGCTGTAATGTGCAAGGATCATGAAGCTTGGATCAGTCTCTTGGTTTTGGCTTATCTACTTGCTTCTGGCCTAGAGATCACGTCGGTGGCATGGGAAGCTTGACAGTGTCTCTGTCCACTATTCTTGTTTCCCTCAAAATCGAAACTTGTGTATTGAACAATTCTTTTCCATTTCACAGTGACTTTGCTTGTTTAGGGGTATATATTATATTTATAAGCTGCAAAGTTATACATATATGTTCCAGCTTTAACATATGCATCCACTTATGTAGGGGAAATAAAAGACATTTGACAATCTAATGCCAAAACAAAAACGAACATCATGAAGAGACATTTGACAATATGACGACAAAACAAAAACAAACATGAAGTCCAGCTAACAGAACTATGCCTCACACATTTATTACTTACACTTGGTCTGGCACCTGAAAAAAGCTCCAACTTGTCCTAACTTCACACAATCTATGAATGGGAAGCAGTTGCTTGCACTGTGTATGTGATATGATTGAATCATTCTGGCCAGCACATTAGTCGAGTCTCTGCTTTTTAGCACCATTGTTATTTTTCAAAATGACAAGCTTTCTCATCCTGAACAATCATCCCAGACCCTTGGATGCTATCGCCCCATCTCCGCCGGGTCTTCACTAGGAACAACTGCAGCATGGACAGTCTGTTGATCAGCAAGTGACTCCAAACCATGGTTCTCAACAAGTTCAAGATCAGAATTCGGAAAATTCAGCAAGTTGTCTATGTCCCCATCAGAATGGAGAGGCACTGTGTCGTAGCTTGAGAAGTTGGTGCCAGTGTCTGGGGCCATATTGCCAGTGTTCTGCAAGCCATGTACCCCAGGACTATTTGTTGGCCAACTGGGAAATGTGGGTACAATGCTACCTTGAAACGATGTACCAGGATTTGTAGGATTGTAAGCACCATTCATGGCAGAAGTCCCAAAGTCGTATACATTGGGCCAATCTGGGTCGTTGGAGTTATTGGGGTGAACACCTTCAGATGAGGGCAAAGAGCGCTGAGTAAGAGAAGTATAATCATCAATGGGGATAACATCTACCCTGTGCTTAAATGCAGATACCACCAACTCGAGGGCATGAGCCTAATGCCAAAATTGACAAACTACGTGTTAGAAATGACCCATAAAAGGATGAAAGAAGGTAAAACAGAAAAAATCATTTGGTAAGAGAAGCGTGCCTTCTGAGTCTCAGAGAGCTTATCAACGGGAACATGCAGGGATTCCGATTCCGAATATAACCCCATAACTTGTCCCACACAATCAAACACGACACCAATTTTTGGCTGTGAACTGGGAGGATAGTATAAATACGTCTTTGTATCACGTTTACATTTCTTGGCATGGTTCACAGTGGTCTCCCACCTCGTATCAGGCATCCTCTTGCCAAGGATCTGTAGAGATACCAACAAACAACTATTATCATTACTTCATCTGACCAAGGAAAGTGAAATAGCTTATTCTTTGTTCATAGATGAATAGCCACTGTTCAAGGCTTTAAATAGACAGATATGCTATTGTTCATGTTGCGTATAAACCAAAAGTCAAATCACAAATGTCACTATAGACTATTGTACCTAAACAGAAATGAACTTTACTGTAATTTTGGTTCATTCTGGCCTTGGTCTGCATAATTGAGCACGGGATCCTTAAATTCTATAAACAACAGAACTGCACTAGCAGGAACATTTGGTCACTCAGGAACCTTAGAAAATTTGAGTTAACAGAAGTTGAACCAGTATACATTGGGTGCTTTAATTGCAGGACACATTAGCTTAACAGAAATATGCTCAGATCTTGCAAATAAAAAAAGCAAATCAGAAGTTCAATCCAAATTTGTTTTTCAGGGGATTTTGCATCAGACTCAACATAGTCATATTTGGAAAAAATGAGGGTGCTGGAGTTGGTTCAAATACCACCCCAAAAAAAAAATAACAACAAAAAAACATAAAACTCCAAGAAAGAGACAGGAAAGAAGAACAAATTTTGGTATATTCAACCTTTAGAAAGGTAACATTTTGTATAATTAGCATGTAGCGCCTTGACAAACATTATATTCAGAGTGGAGTGTCAAGTAGTTGACATACGACTAGTTACTGGTCCTTATCCTTGGGGAATATATGAAGAAAGAGCAATGAAATCTTACTTCTCTAAGCCTTTCAGGGTTCAAAAAAAATTGGGTCAAGAAATCCTTCACAGTTATGATGTTTTCTTTGGTCAAACGCTGGTGGAAAGGTCCTCCTTTGCCAATATTTTCTAGTCGCCATACTTCATCCGATAGAGATTGGGTGTAAAGCTTCTTGCTCACTGTAAAAACACAAACCAGAAGTTATGCTGGGGTTTCATTGTTTTTGTTACTTTGGAAAGTTATTCAAATGCCACCGTAATATATGGCTTTCTCTGTGTGACTGTCTGTTCATATATTCGGAATCTATGCAAGAAACGTTGGTACGATAGATAACAAGTGATGGCAATTTAACAAATCATGCTCATTATTGCAGCCATTCAGATGAAGTCCTACGATTAATGTTTGACAACATTTACCATCCCCAGTACTGCAGCCAGTACAAGACCATCAGAAGCAAAAGTAGCTGATAGAGTCATTAATCCAAAGTTTTTCCTCTTCTGAAAAGAAAACACACTACCTCAATCAAGTCAAGTATTAACATTTTCCAATAATATCGATAAATGTGCTAATGAAAGATTCAACGAATTTAAAAAAATATATATATATATTTTCCGCGTATCTGCAAAACTTTATACTTAATGCTAAATAAATGGGCTGGAACAGTATTTGGATGTTAGTCACGCATACATATTTTATTCTATAATGCTATGGTAATTAAGATTGTAGTTGACACATTAATGACAATCTAAACATGATAGTTGCCCCTGTCATTTATGAATAAGCTATGTTTTGCTATGCAAGTTTCTGTCTAAATTTCAGCATTTTGCTTTGAATGCCAACACTTCTGCACTAGGTAAAAGAATAGAACCAAACTAAAACCGTTTGCTATACCAGAACTATGAGAGTGTATATAAGTTTGTAGACACTGGATCATAATTCCGATATCCCTTCTGATTGAAACCATACTCCAAGAAAAAACATAAAACAAAATGATTAGGAAGAAGAACAATGCAGGCTGAACCAAAGACAAGAAAAGGAGAGTGATTAGAAAGTTTTCCAAACAACTTTTCATTGTGAGAAGCATCTGATAGGAGTGGGGTGGGCATACGATTTAATAAATAAACTGTTGTAGGAACAGTTTTACCCCAAAAGACAGAGGGAACAGATGAAGAAAGCAAGTGAGCTCGTTTCAAGAATAAGTCTATGCTTATGCTCAGCAACACCATTTTGTTGAAGAGTACCTGAGTAAGATGATTGATATATAATGTTAGATGCATCCAAGAAGTCAATGAAGTCTTTCAACCAATATTCCCCACCCAAATTAGAACGAAGAACTGTATTTGTGAGAGGAGTGCGATGGTAGAGGCGATTTTAGGGATTGCGATTTGATAGGAGAAGAGCCTATGATACCATGAAAGTTTTATTGGGTGCAAATAATACTTTCTCTCAAATCGATAAACTCGATTTCAAGAATATATAAAGCCCAATAAAATTAGAAAAACCCTAGACTACCCAAAAGATAAATATACTCCTATTATTAAAAGGTACATACACTGTCACAAGAACATCAGCCCCCCCCCCCCCCCCCAAAAAAAAAAAAAAAAAAAAAAGACCAGAAAAGAACACAGAAAAAAAAGGCATTAGAAACATAGATTTAACGAAAGAGCTTCAACAATCTACAAAATAACTGAAAATATGAGGAAAATTCATATATAAGCAAAAGAAAAACATAACAAACTACTTTTTAAAAGAACAGGATGAGAACCTATTGGCGAGGTATCAAAATCTTCTCCACAGTACTGTATCAAAACAAGAAGTAACTCCATAACCTTAAAGAAAACGTATCTACACCTTTTAGGAGTTTAAATGGCAAGAAAACTGCTTAGAAACATGAAATCAAATAACATGTATTCTCAGTTACAATTACTATGTCCGTGCAGTATGCAGCACTAAAAGTCTAAAACTCAGAACTCACCAAGCATGATGGTATAGCCTAAGACATCATTAATCACCTCATGGCATGTTTAACATGGAGTTACATGTAGAAATCAGATAACACCTACTCAGGTGTTGCCAGCCATAGTAACTTCATGTTGTCAACACAAATTTCTATTTGCTTCAGAATATATATGTTACCTTTTCTGGAATTACACTATACTCTGTTTTTTTTTTTTTTTTTGCCACAAGATGCAACTGAAAAAATCTCAGCTATTGGCATTCACACAGCAAGGAAATAGAATAGTTACTTCCACGGCGATCCTTAACAATGAAGGGTTCTGTCTTTGCCTCTCTTATTCTGATCCCACTAGAATGACCCACTACTCTTGCCCCAAGCCTGAATTCACCACGTCTCCACCAGGCGCTAGTATGCTTGACAGAAATGGTATCTACTGAACCGATGCCATCTTTCAGATTCAGGTGTGGATTTCCAGCTAGCTGTGATTTTTTTCCTTCCTTGCCACCTACAATTTTACTGTTGAAGTCTTCCAGAGGCCAACTTCCTCCTTCATCAACATCAAAATCTCCATCAACCACAACAATTTCCACCTTTGCTGAGGCTTCTGGTCCAGATGTTACAACTTTCCCTGTAACAGCATTGACTAAAGCTACCTGCAAGGTGTTTTTTTCTCCTGCAATAGAAATTCCAGTGAACACCAGTGGAGAGATACTGCCCAAGAACTGTAATTTTAGATTCTCTGATTCGGAAGGATGTCTCTCGGAAGGATGTATCTCATTGCCTGAGTTCCTGAGTAAGAAGAACAAAGGTAATTAAGATCTATTGACTACTAAAAGGAAGTTGAACATGATTACTTTTTAAAAACAAAAAAGAAAAGAAAAGAACATGAAAATTGTAATCAACTCTTCGTGTTACTACGCACCACTTCACAGTAGTCGATAGTTTTTCTACTGCCAATTCATATCTCTTGTTCACCTGGAAACAATGTAGCATCAATCAGACACTAGTGATTCTTAAACAAAATCAAAATCAGACAGCAGCGGCGGAGGCACTAGTCATTCTGCTTGATTTTAACAATATGCTCCGCTGGGGATAATCACCAATAATTCGTTAAGTTTTTTGACGAAAATGACAATGTGTCACTCTTTCAAACGGTATTACACAATCATTTTGTCAAAAACTTAATAGTGCATCTATGTACAGATCATTTTACCACGAATGGAATATTTTGGGGACCAAACCGATAAAAAATGTATTGTTTAAGAGCCAAGAATACTATTAACCCATAAAATTTTTTGGCTGAAATGTCCATCCTAGACTAGATTCCAGGCTCCGCTCTGACCATCTCATTCTTATTCCTGTTGAAGGCCATTCAACCTTGGAACCATGGTTATAACTGTAACAGCAATATTTGAAGGAATTTATTGTTGTTGTTGATGTAAATTCAAGACCCACTTGCAGTTTTTAGCAAAGATAAGAGAGAGTAATGGCATAAGATGATGAATGGTCTGTAAGTAATTTAAGTGCAATAAACCTTTCAGAACATGAGTGTTTACATGCATGTGAACAAAGGGTGCAATAACAGATAGTTGCCAACTGTTACTTGAAATCAAATCTCCATTATTTTCTCTCTTTTCTCCCACCACATAAGACCCCAAATCGCACATCCAAGCTATGTTCAAATCCTTACAGAAACATACTAAAACATACCAAATCGCACGTACTCACAAAGACAACCAATATGAATGTAGAAATACAGAACTCGTGCCTTTTGAGCCAAAATATAACCAGAAGTTAACGTACCAAAAGCTGCCAAATTGGTTCTAGGAAACTCTGATGCTTCTGTTTCTCCATCACCTCCATTACCACCCTGAGAAACCCAGAACAAGAAACACCAAAAAAAAAAAAAAAATCAAAACCAAGAAATGATCAAAGCCTCGCAAAGTCCGTACGAGAGCCTCCCACAATATTTCCCAGTGAATAAAACAGTATAACCAAGTTCATTTTAACGATTCAAATGACATATATACATGCATAGATTTGTATATATACATAGATATGTGTGCGTGTGTGTGCAGATATTCTGAAAGGAGGAGGAATGGAATGTCTCAGTACTCTCACTTTCTTAAAGCAGCAACTATTCTTTGCTCATCCTCGGAACAATTGTTTGCTTCAGACAGTTGACAGGTAGAATTAACGCTGCTACATCCGACTTCTAGATTCTGTGACATGACTCAATCAGTATTTGGCACACTAGACTTCAATGAACGTTGGAGCCCGCCTTGTCTTTGATTGGCAAGTGCCGATGAGACGATGAGTCTCTCTGTCTCTCTCCCTGTTGGCACAGGTGTGTGCGGCGGTATGTATGTGAATGGGATAATAATAACGTAATCATGGGTTGCTCTCTCTCTCTCTCTCTGTCGTGGGCCGCCGTAAGAGGATCACACAAAAGCGTACACGTGTAAATAAAAAACGCGTTTTCCAATGGTCCGGACCATCAACTGCAGGGAAGTTCCAAGGGTGAAGACCATTGCTAATTGAATTCTACTAGATATTTATGGGTCCTCTATGTGTGTTGAGATTTGTCTCGCGAATTGTTGTGTGAATTTCTTATGGGTTCTGTTCACAAAAAAATATATTATTTAAAAATTTAATAATATATAATTATTAGATTAATTATAGATTTCACTCATAACTAATTTAATACTCAATTCATTCCTACATTGATCATAACTGCACATTAACACAAAAATACCACAAACCTCATAAATACAACACTCTCTTTTTTATGTTTTGTTGACTTTTTGGGTTTATTTAATGTTATTTTCCTTGGCTTTAACCTTCTTAGCTTGCAATTTACCTAATACTCCTATCATTATTAAATATTTGTTGTTTAAGATTTTTGTACAACAATTAAGAAAGTTATTAAATAGCTTTAATATGAGTATAAAATAATTGCACAAGACTAAAATACTATTATTTAATACGTATTAAGAAGAAAATAAATATGAGAGACACTTAGCGTCCACCTAATCTAATGTATTGAAAAATTAAGAGTAAATTTAGAAAAAAAAAATATTAATTATGTTTTGATTTTATTAAACGACAGATATTATGGAACAAAAAAAATTATGTAAAACGACAGATATTTAGGAATGGATGGAGTATTTTGTTTGATAGGAAAGATGAAAAATATGAAGTATGAAAAGTAGAAAAAATCAAAAATAAAGGGGATTATATTTTTTATCCTACAAGAAAGGAAAGTAGGAATGCTGCACTTTCATTCTTTTGTGTTTGATTGCATGGATGAAAAATAAAAATGATTAATTTATTTTTATACTTGGCAAGATGGAAAAAATATATTTTTAATTTTTAATATTTAATTTTTTTATAAAAAAAGTGTAAATACATATTTTATCATTGTATTTATAAATAAAATTAATGTATACATAATATTTATAAAATAAAGTAAAATAATTTTGAATTCAAGAGATAAATAGCGGTTCAGATAATTTTGTGATAAAAAAAGGCATTATCCAATGGACGATATTATACCAAATTGTCTTGAGCTATTGAAGTCTTAAATCGTTTTGATTTGACGTATCATATTAACCCTTAAAATATTTTTTCTGATCAAAATTTTTAGTTTCCACAATTAACATCCCTAAATTAAATTCTCCCAATTATTTCCCTAATTGGTCTTGTTGTCATAATTTTGTTTAATTACCCATTTCATGTCCTATTTTGTTTAAAAATTTTAATTTTTGAATCCAAGCGCTCTCATTCACACCAAAATCTCCTCTCGAGGAAATCTTTACCCGACATCCCCTCTCCAAACCAACGATGTCTCCTATTGAGGAAATCTCTCTTTCTCCCAATCTCAGTCACGCTTTCGGGGGTCAGGGTCACACCTTCAATAACCACAATTTCTCTCTCTCTTATTCATCGTCGTCGACAGTTGATGCCAACAATAGGTAGCAGCGGCCCAGCCACCACCATTTCTAGTGCCTATTTCAGGTATATCACGCATCTCCTCTCCCCCAATATTATTTTGTCTCTCCCCCTTTCTCTCTCACACATTCTCTAATGTCGTAACCACACCCGAAAGTCGTGCACACCAACTGTTCAATTTCAAATAGTGGTTTGGTTTTTTCAATATTATATTTCAATTCAATTAAGGCAATTAGTGGTTAATTGCACTTAACCGTGTGCAGACTTTTTCCCCAATGCTTTATTATTTTCTTTACTTTCAACAAGCAATGAAATGGGACTTATTTTTTGGGGTTGAGTTCATATTTTTGAGTCATTGCTCATATTGAAAATCAGTGTTTTATTTTTATTACTTTATTGAAAAACAATGTTGGATTACAATGTATAAATTGTTTTGAATTTGAGAGAATTTGTTGGTGGTAAAAAACCAAGTTTTATGTACATCATCTTCAAATTTCATCCAAGTCTCGGAGTTTACATCACATTTGTTAGTGATTTTGAGTTCATCTAAAGAAGGCCTAAACAAGCTGCCATCTAAAACAGTCCTGTTAAAAATGGTGATATTAAAAAGGTAGTTTTACTTATAGATAATTGAATATTTGACTATTTAATTCTATGTTTATGTGTGTGCCTTTTGCTTTTTTTTTTTATCAGAATTCGAGTGAAATTCATGCGATTGAGTTTCGAGTTTTGGTGAGATTTTTTTCTTTACTTTATTCTTTTTGGTGGAGTCATATGGATTAGTTTAATGATTAGTTTAATTAGGAGATAGCCATTGAAATTGGTTTTATATATCTCAACCTCTACACCAACTCATAATTCGACTAGTAAAGCATAATACAATGTGGGTGATAGTTCTGATTCAACTAGTGGGTTGAATTATTACTATAAGTATGGTAAATTTACTATTGACATGATATATATGATCAATTGTCTCGAATCTTAGTTTTTCTCTCTAATATCTTTGTAGGAACAACAACATTTAATTTACAAAGGTTGGATCTTAAAGGACGATCAAACCCTTCAAATAGTAATATACATGGTGAATTCATCTCTTTCTCTTTCTCTCCCTTAATCTATGTACGTTTGTGGTGCACTTAATGGCCAGAGATTATGGTTAAAAAAAAAACTTCATTTTCTTAAAGAAGTCTTATTTTGGTGGGTTTGTTGCTACAGTGGTTTTCATGCACAGAACAACATTATGACAAAATTAAAAAAATTATCTGAACTAGAAAATATTTTTAAGATGATAGTAGCATCTTTTTGAAGAAGTTGGACTTTTGATTTCACTATTGGTGTGCTTCTTTGATAGTTAGTATTGTGTTGTTTTCTGCACTAATTTGGATATCTATAAATTCTGCAGTGCTCTATTCTTCCTTTTTTTTTTTAACCTTTTGATCCGAACGTAGTGCGAGCTTCTTCATAGTATTGGATTTTTGTGAATTTTGATTTTTTTTGTTGATTTGAATTTTAATTTGGCCAAAACCGAATGAAATGTGATTCATTTTCGCAATATTGAGCAATAAAGTGTGAAGGTAAAATCATCTGTATAGATTTGAAATACTTTATTTTGTTGGATTACTCATTTAGTCAATGTGTTTCGGGAAAAGCTTTCATGAAAAAAAAAATCAAAAAGTTTACGTATACTTGCAGAATTTTGACTATTTGATCTTGAAATTTTTATTTTTGTAACAAATTTATTTATCTGTAGTCTATATGCTTCATTAATATTGTATATCTAGCTTTGTGTGATTCGATAAAGAGTTTACATTACTAATTTCAAAAGTTATTAATTATACTTTGGGTACTTATGCAACCACTATGACTACTATTGAACCCTTTGTTTATAGTCTCTTGAATCGTTTGGTTGACTGTCACTTCATAAATATCTTATGTCTTTGACTTGAAAAGCAAATTAAAAGATTTTTTGATAATACAATTTGTTAAAAAAAAATTCTGAAAAAATAAAGCAATGTGAATATTAATTTTGTTTCGTTTTATATCAATGATGAGAAGAGGAAAGATGAGTGGTGGTGAACGTTATAAGAGGGAGGCATATTTGTACCTATTAGTTAAAGTTCTTGAATAGTAATTATTTGCTTTTCACAATCTTCCCTAATTTTTTGGTAAAGTGTATTTATGTATTATATTTTCAAATATATGTACTGCTTTAAAGTCTCACCATGTTTGGCACGTAAAAATTA